>CAKNYM010042586.1:24909-40420 GCA_932195095.1 Andricus curvator
CTCAATAACATTACAGAACTGTTATAAAAACGTAAAAGGAACCTGAAGTGCAGTAACATGACATAACTAATCAAATCTTCAAACCCAGTTATACAAATATTTCCATTAACCAACTCATTATTTATGTATTCTGAGAAAAATCTCAGTGATTTAATTTCATTTTAATAGTCGAATTCCATTCCATGCGTTCTTTTTGATTTCAATAACATCACAGAAATGCTATAACCAGGTAGAAAGACACAAGACCCTAAGGTATCAAAATGTTACAAATAAATTATGTAACAAATTAAAACGACCCATTGCACAAAGTTTTCATACGATTTTCTAGTTCAATTTCATACTCGGGTATTTTTGGTAAAGAAACCTGAACTACAGTAAAATAGCCGATCAAATATTTTAACTTAGTTATACAAATCTTTCCACTTTCCAAACTATTACTGAATTATTCTAAGGAGAAGCTTGGTGGTTTTATTTTATTTTAATAGTCAAATTCCACTTCATGTGTTCCTTTTAATCTCAATAACATCACAGATCCGCTATGAGCAGGTAGAAAGAAACCTGAAATACATTAAAATAACTAATCAAGTCTTTAAACCCAGTTACACAAACCTTTCAAATATCCAACTTATGATTGATTTATTATATGGAGAAGCTTAGTGATTTTGTTTAACTTCAATAGTAAAATTCAAATCCCACTGTTCCTTCTGATCTCAATAACATTACAGAACTGTTATAAAAACGTAAAAGGAACCTGAAATGCAGTAAAATAAAATAACTAATCAAATCTTCAAGCCCAGTTATAAAAATATTTCCATTAGCCAACTAATTATTTATGCATTCTGAGATAAAGCTTAGTGATTTCATTTCATTTTAATAGTCAAATTCCAATCCATGCGTTCCTTTTGACCTCAATAACACCAGAGAAATGCTACAAACAGGTAGAAAGACACAAAACCCCAAGGTATCAAAAAGTTACAAATAGATGATGTAACAAATTGAAACTACCCATTGCACAAAGTTTTCATACGATTTTCTAGTTCAATTTTATACTCGGGTATTTTGGTAAAGAAATCTGAAATACAATAAAATAAAATAATCAAATCTTTGAACCCAGAAATGTAAATATTTTCAACATCAAACTCATTATTTATTTATTCTAAGGAGAAGCTTAATGATTTAATTTTATTTTATTAGTCAAATTCCAATCTAAGTGTTCCTTTTGATCTCAATAACACCACATAAATGCTACGAATAAGTAGGAAGGAACCTGAAATGCAGTAAAATAAGTAAATTAATCAAATATTTAAGCTCAGTTATACAAATATTTCCATCGTCCCACTGATTATTTATGTATTCTAAGAGAGAGCTTATCGATTTAATTTTATTTTAATAGAAAAATTCCAACCCAGGTGTTCTCTTTGATCTCAACAACGTTACAGATCCGCTATAAACAGGTAGAGAGAAATCTGAAATTTCTAGTTTGATTCGATACTTGAGCATTTTATGTTAAGGAATCTGAAATACAATAAAATAACCAATGAAATCTTTTAACCCAGTTATACAAATCTTTCCACTATCCAAACTATTATTGATTTATTCTGTGGAGAAGCTTGATGGTTTTATTTTATTTTAATAGTCAAATTCCAATCCACGTGTTCCTTTTGATCTCAATAACATCACAGAAGTGCTAGAAAAAGTTAAAAGGAACCTCAAGTGTAGTAAAATAAAATAACTCATCAAATCGTTAAACCCAGTTATACAAATATTTTCAATATCCAATTTGTAATTGATTTATTCTACATAGAAGCTTAGTGATTTTATTAAATTTCAATAGTAAAATTGCAATCCATGCGTTCCTTTTGATCTCAATAACATCACAGAAATGCTACAAACAGATGGAAACACAAAACCAAGAGTATCAAAACGTTTCAAGCAGCTGACAACTACATTATGTAACAAATAAAAACTACCAATTGTGTAACGTTTTGATAGGATTTTGTAGTTCAATTTTATACTCGAGTATTTTATGTGAAGAAATCTGAAATTGATTAAAATAAATAATCAAATCTTCAAACCCATTAACGTAAATATTTCCAACATTCACCTCATTATTTATTCATTCTAAGGAAAAGCCTAATGATTTTATTCAATTTGAATAGTCAAATTCCAATCCAAATGTTCTTTTTGATCTCAATAACAGCACATAAATGCTACGAATAGGTAGAAAGTAACCTGAAATGCAGTAAAATAAATGAGCTAATCAAATATGTAAGGTCAGTTATACAAATATTTCCATTTTCAATTCATTATTTATGTATTGTAAGAGGGAAAGCGTATTGATTTAATTTAATTTTAATAGTATAGTTCCAAGCCAGGTGTTCTTTTTGATCTCAATAACGTTAGAGAACTGCTACATACAGGTAGAAACACAAAAACCCAGGCTATCAAAACGTTGCAAACAGATGACAACCACATTATGCAACAAATGAAAATTACCCGTTGTGCAACATTTTGATGCAAATTTCTAGTTCAATTTGATACTTGGGCATTTGATCTTAAGGAATCGGAAATACAATAAAATAACCAATCAAATCTTTTAACCCAGTTATACAAATCTTTCCGCTATCCAAACTATTATTGATTTATTCCAAGGAGAAGATTAGTGGTTTTATTTTATTTTGATAGTCAAATACCAATCCATGTGTTTCTTTTAATCTCAGTAACATTACAGATCCGCTATAAACAGGTAGAAATGAACCGGAAATACAATAAAATAAATAAACTAATAAAATATTTAAACCCAGTTATACAAATCTTTCCAACATCAAACTCATTATTGATATATTCTGAAAACGAGCGTATTGATTTCATTCAATTTTAATTGTCGAATTCCTACCCAGGTGTTCTTTTTGATCTCAATAACGCTACAGAACTGCTACAAATCGATAGAAAGAAATTTGAAATACAGTAAAGTAATATAAATAATCAAATCTTTAAACCTATTGATGCAAATCTTTCCATCATCCAACTCATTATTTATGTATTCTAAGGAAAAGCTTAGTGATTTAATTTAATTTGAATAGACGAATTTGAATTAAGGTGTTCCTATTGATCTCAATAACATCAGAGAAACGCTACAAACAGGTAGAAAAACACAAAACCTCAGGGTTACAAAACCTTACAAACAGATAATGTAACAAATTAAAAATACTAATTGTGCAAAGTTTTGATGAAATTTTCTAGTTCCATTTGATACTTGGGCATTGTATGTTAAAGAATCTGAAATAGAATAAAATAAAATAACCAATCCAATCTTTTAACCCAGTTGTACAAATCTTTCCAATATCCAATCTATTATTGATTTATTCTAAGGAGAAGGTTGGTGATTTTATTTAATTTTAATGGTAAAATTCAAATCCAGATATTTATTCTGATCTCAATAACACCACAGAAATGCTACAAACAGGTGAAAGGAATCTGAAATACAATAAAATGAAATAACTAATCATATCTTTCAACCAATTTATACAAATATTTCCGATATTCAATTTATTGTTGATTTATTATAATAAGAAGCTTAGTGGTTTTATTAAATTCAAACAGCAAAATTCCGATACGAGAGGATACTGATCGCAATTAATTATTTATTTTCCAGGTGCCAAATATAATTTTAATTGTGATTCCGATTATATCTGCAATTTGTATCTGAATGTCTGTTACGCTAGCACGTTTATAGTTAACCCGTTTTTCACAATATCTCGAACAGCATTTATGCATGCGAATAAATTTAAAACGCATATTCAAATGAAATCTGCAATACGCACGGTTCAGTGTGTGCATATCGCGTGCATTTTATCGCTCGATTGTTAAATGCGCGCTAATTTAGGTTCGCATAACCGATAACGCCAATTTAAATGCAGATCGCGTAATTTATTCAATGCACGATCCATTGTTGCCCTGTGATCAGCTGTCACATTGTGCTACAAAGTACAAAATTTAAATAGATATGGGACCGATAAAAAAATTCGTCCGGGGGGGGGGGGGGGCAGGGTTTTTGACGATTTGTGACGTAGATAGGGAGATAGGAGATAAATGTGAATAACAATTTTTTGAAGTGTTTCAAAAAATCGAAATTAGTGATTTTATTTGATAAAAAAAGCATTTAAACAATTTCCCTTATTACCCTATTACGCCCAGGAAAAAATCCAAATATTTTTGGTCAAAAGTTTATTCTTTTTAATTGAAAAGTCTACTATTATATTTTTTTTGGGGTCAGAATTAATCTCTTCGGGCCAAAATTCTATTTGGTTGAAGATTTAACTTTTTTAAATTCTTCTTGTAGTTAAACATTAATTGGTTTAACTGAAAATTTAACTAATTCCTTTTTGGCTGAAAATTAACCGTTTTTAGTTGAAAATTCCACTATGAGATTTTTTCATTGAGAATTCATATTTTTTAATTGAAAATTCAACACCTTGGTTGAAGATCAAACTACATTGTTAAAAATGCATTGCATTCGTTGAAGATTAAACTATTTTGTTACCAATTAATTTCTTCAACTGAGAATTTAACTATTCTATTTTTGGCTGAAAATTAATAAATTTTAGTAGAAAATTCAACAATTAAATTTGTCATTCATAATTCGTATTTTTTGTATGAAATTAATCTTCTGGGTTGGAAGATAAACTACTTTGGTGAACATTTATTTTATCGATTGAAGATTTAACTCTTTTTTTTTAATTCGTTGATTTTTTGATAAAAATTAATTTTTTTAACGGAAATTTAAGTATTCTATTCATGACTAAAAATTTATCGTTTTTAGTTGAAAATTAAACTATAACATTTTTCATTGAGAATTCGTATTTTCTGGTAGAAAATTAACCTTCTTGAATGAAAATTCAACTACTTGATTGAAAGTTTAGCTACTTTGTCAAAAATTCATTTTATTAGTTGAAGATCTATCTCTTTGATTGAAAATTTAACATTTTTCTTGAAAATTCGTTTTTTTTTCAAAATCAATTTTTTCAACTGAGAATTCAAGCATACCCTTTTTTGTGGAAATTTGACCATTTTTAGTATAAAATTTAAGTCCTTGGCTTGAAAATTCAACTGTTTTGTGGAGAATTCGTCTTTCTAGTTTGAAAATCAAAGGATCTAGAGGGCCTTATTAGCCCTAGGGACTTATTGGAAATAATTTCAAAATTTGTTTATTTTTGTTGAAAATTAAACTATTTGGTTAAAACTTAAGTCCTTTGTTGAAAATCCTTTTTTCTGGTCAAGGATTTAAAATATAGCTGTGTAGGTTAAAATTCAACGATTTTCTGAAAAATTCAAATATTTTCTGAAAAATTCAAATATTTTCTTAAAAATTCTACAATTTGATTGACATCGTTTTTTTTTGATTTTGACTGATGAATCTTTCTTGGCTGGAAATTTAATCCGTAAGTTGAAAATTCATTTCTCTGGTTGAAGTAGACTATTTTTGTCTAAAATTAAAATATTTTTTTGTAGACAAATTAACTTTTTTGGTTAAAAATGGAAATGTTTGTTTGAAAATTAATCTTCTTTCGTTGATGATTGCACTATTTTGTTGAAAATTTGTATTTTTTGGTTAAATTCAACTGTTTTTCATTTAAAATAAAAATATCTTTTGGTTCAAATATCAGCTACTACATTTTTTTGTTGATTTCACTGTCTCCTAGAAAATTCTATTTTTTAATAAAGTTTAAAGTTTTTTGTTTGAAAATTCGATCATTTGGCTGAAAATCAGAATTCAACTACTTAAGTAAAAATGCAACTATTTTGTGGAAAATTCCTCAATTTTACTTGAAAGTTAAATATTTAACTTCTTGATTTAAAGTTAAACTACATTGTAAAAAATGCATTTTATTGTTTGAATATTTGAACATTTTGTTGAAAATTTGTTTCTATTTGGTAAAAAAACAACTTTTGAAAATTAAAATTCAACTATTTCATTTTTTATTGAAAATTCATGGATTTGGTTGAAAATTCGTCTTTTTGATGAAAGCAAATTTTTTAAATTGAAAATTTAAATATTCCATTTTTAGTTTGAAATTGGTCGTTTTTGGTCGAAAATTCAACCCTTAAAAATTAATTTTTTTGGCTTGAATGTTTAACTATTTTTTAAGGAACACAACAATTTGGTTGCATTTTTTTTTCCTTGACTGAAAAATCTTTCTGGCTTGAAAATTGAATTTTTTAACTAAAAATTCAACTGTTCAATTTTTTATTAAAAATTAATCTACTTTGATGACAATGCAATATTTTTACAAAAACTTGTACCTTCTTGTAGACAATTCATTTTTTTTTGGTTTAAAAATTCAACAGTGTGGTTGACATTTTTTCTCTCTCTTGATTAAAAATTCAACTCTTTTGTTAAAAATTCGTATTTTTGTAGGTTAAAAAATCGATTTTTTTTGTTATTTTATTAAAAATATTCAACTATTTTGTCGGAAATGTTATTTTGTTAAATATACAACAATTTGGTTGGGATTTATTTCTCTTTTGATTGAAAAATCTCTCTCCATTGAAAATTCAACTCTTTTGTTGGAGATTAGTCTCTTTGACTGAATTAAACTGTTTTCGATGTAAAATTAAAATCTTTTTTGGTTTGAAAATTCAATTCTTTGGTCGAAAATTTATCTTTTCTAGTTAAATCTTGGAATAATTTGTACATAATTCAAAAATTTTTGATGAATTCAACTGTTTTCAATTTAAAATCAAAATATTTCTTGTTTGAAATATCAACTATTACAGTTTTTTGTTGATTCAACTGTCTTCTAGAAAATTCTGATTTTGGTTAAAATTTAAACTTCTTTGTCTAAAAATGCAATCATTTGGCTGAAAACTCATCTTTCCAGATTGAGAATTCAACTATTTGATTAAAAATTCATCTATCTTGTTGAAAATTCGTTCCTTTACTTGAAAGTTGAACTACTCTCTTGTAAACGCAACTTTTTTTATGATAATTTTGTTGAAAATTTAACTGTTTTATTGAAATCTCATATTTTATGTTCCAAAATTCATCTGGTTTGTTGAAAATTTGTCTTTTTGGATTAAACATAAATCTTTTTGGTAGAAAAGTTCTTGGCTAAAAATTCAACTGTCTTCTAGAAAATTACTCTTTTTGGCTTGAAGATCAAACTATTTATAATTTTTTTATTTGTTGAGAATTCAACTACTTGGTTAAAAATCATCTTTCTTGTTTCAAAATTCATCTTTTTAAGTTCAAAAGCGTTTTCTGAAAAATTTGACGTTTAACTTGAAAAATCATCTCTTTCGTTGAAACTACACCTCATTTGGTAGAAAATATATTCTTCTTACTTCCTCATAGAGGAAGCTTTGTAATGGTAACATTTTCCAAAAAATTTCAATTCAATTGATTAAAACTTCCTTAATTTAGAAATGTCTAACACAATGTTCTGAGCAATTGTGTGGATGTGTGTGAATGGATGTGTGTGTGTGTGGATGTCACACTTTTTTGTGAAGACGATAACAGATGAATTGATGACATTTGCAGGGCTTATTTTCACCACTAATATTTTGAAACTGACCAAAGGATTTCAGAAAATATTTATTGAATTTTTTTTTAGCACCGAATAATATTTTAAAAATCGGTTTTTTTTATAGAAAAACTTTTTTCATTAGCATAATTCAAAGTTGATGCAAGAATATAAAAGATTCCTTGGTTCGCGCATCGATTGACCTATAATATATAATACACCAGAGACTCGCTATTTGAACGCGCGATCGGACGCGTTATATGAATTCCTAGAATTGCTGGTCCCTACAGTTTCTCAGGGGGCAGGGCGAGAGACGGTTGCGACTCCGCCTCTGAAGGGACGCATGCACTATACTACTCAGTCAAGTAGATAGCGCAATATTATGGGAACGGTTCAGGCGGCCCTGTCTGTTTACGTTTCGCTGTACGCGTTATATGAACAAGGCCATTTTCAGGCAACCCCCGAGATTGTTCATCTATCGAGTCTCTGGTGTAAATATATTTTATTAGAGAGTAGGGAAGTTATGGTAATTTATATATTTTGAAAATCGGTTTTTTATAGTAAAACTTTTTCTATTGATATGATTCAAAGTTGATGGAAGAACTGAAAAGATGTATTGATTCGAGACAAATCGATTGACCTATAATATTAATAAATTTTATTAGAGAGTAGGGAAGTTATGGTAATTTATATATTTTGAAAATTGGTTTTTTATAGTAAAACTTTTTCCATTGATATGATTCAAATTTGATGCATGAACTGAAAAGATGTGTTGATTCGAGACAAATCGATTGACCTATAATATTAATACATTTTATTGAAGAGTAAGGAAGCTATGGTAATGCATAATATTTGGAAATACAGTTTTTTATAGCAAAACTTTTTTCTTCAACATAATTCAAAGTTGATGCAAGAATATAAAAGATTCCTTGGTTCGAGACGAATCGATTGACCTATAATATTAATACATTTTATTGAAGAGTAAGGAAGCTATGGTAATGCATGATATTTGGAAATACGGTTTTTTATAGCAAAATTTTTTTCTGCAACATAATTCAAAGTTGATGCAAGAATATTAAAGATTCCTTGATTGGAGACGTGTCGATTGACCTGCAATATTAATACATTTTATAAAGAGTAGGGAATGTATGGTAATTTATATATTTTTTAAATCGATTTTTTATAGTAAAACTTTTCTCACTCTCAAAATTGAAAGTTGATACGAGAATAGAAAAGTTGTGTTGATTCAAGAAGAATCGATTGACCTATAACATTGATAAATTTTATTGCAGAGTAAGGAAGCTATGGTAATGCATGATATTTGGAAATACGGTTTTTTATAGCAAAATTGTTTTCTGCCACATAATTCAAAGTTGATGCAAGAATATAATATATTCCTTGATTCGAGACGAATTGATTGGCCTGCAATATTACTATAATACATTTTATGAAGAGTAGGGAATTTATGGTAATTTACATAGTTTGAAAATGGATTTTTTATAGTAAAAATTTGCTCATTCTCATATTTTAAAGTTGATACGAGAATAGGAAACAGTGAGGAAACAGTGAGGAAGCTATGGTAATGCATAATATTTGAAAACACGGTTTTTTATAGTAAAACTTTTTTCATTCTCATAATCAAAAATTGATGCAAGAACGGAAAAGATTCCTTGATTCGAGGCAAATCGATTGATCTATAATGTTAATACACATTGTTGAATATTAAGGAAGTTATGCTCATTTATAATATTTGAATCATCTGTGTCAAACAGAAAAACTTTTTTCATCAAAATAATTCAAATTTGACGCATGAATAGAAAAGACTTTTTGATCATAAAGCTTCAAATAGAATGATTCTGACAATTTTTGTGAAGAAATCATAAAGCTTGAAAAGGGATAGGGTGCGATAGAAATGTTCCCTTCCCTTTTCCAGCTCGAAAAATTATCACTTCGAATACAAAATTTGATTTGTCTGATTTGTCTTTTTATTTACATTTTTTTTGTATTATTTAGTAATTTTGTATTTTTTGTAAATTTCTATTTTTGAATTGATCAAAATGAAGACTTTGGTTTGTCTATTATTGGAAAAAATAACTAATGCTTCTCTATAAGGAATCAAATACATTTGCTAACGGGAAGCAAAGTGCTCGTGAAATGAGCACCATATAATTATAAATACAAAAAAATTAAGTGGAAACAATCGAGATCGAATTCACAGATAGTTTGATTTGTTGAGAATTCAACTATTTGGTTGAAAAATCATCTTTCTTGTTTAAAAATTCATCTTTTCTGGTTTAAAAGCGTTTTCTGAAAAATTTGACTTTTTAACTTAAAAAATCATCTCTTTCGTTGAAACTTCGCCTCATTCGGTAGAAAATCTATAAATGGTACCTATAAATTCATTTGATTTAAAAGAACTGATTTTTGAACGGCCCCAGATTACAAAACCATATCAGCTTCTATTAACGATTTTTGCTCATAAAGTGGAAAAGGAAGTTTTTTTTATCCAAAAGAAAATTTCCAGGTCTTTTTTGAACCGATCGACACCCTCACAGTATAAAAAGACCCACCATACAATTTTTCCTCTACATAGTCATCGGGTATACAATTTTCACTGGGTAATGTTTATCGCATCAGTTACGATAATTCAGTTATAGGATATAGGAATTATATTATATTATAGGAAAGTGGATGAGCAACATTTTGTAACTTGCAGTTCATTTTGCGTGATCGAGCGCTGAAAATTATATATATTACTCGCTTCCAGGTACAAAATCAGTGAAGTAAGATGAACAAAAGTCGGCTAACAGCGGCGCAAATAACCATCTAAAGTGGCCTAATAGAGATGGATAGCCTCTGATAATTTTGGCATGAACGCGAGAGCCAAATGGGTCGAAAATACGTTTCGCGATTGTAGGTTGTATGTTTTTCGCGAAAAATCAAGATCCAATTTCATTATTCCATGTCTACTTTAGTGACCGGTATTCCGAACAGTGTTGGGTAAATTACTTTTTTTTTGAGTAACTAGTTACAGTTACTAGATAATGGGGACGTACTTAAATTACGTAACGGATTATAGGCCCTCTCTGAGACCCCCCCCCCTTCCTCCTATAACAAACTGTATTAAAATATTTCTACCCCCCCCCCACACACACTCTTTCTGTACGTAATTTTTACTTTCCAAAAATGTTTTACTAGTTATTTCTAGTAGAATTAGGCAGGATGTCCGAGAACTTCATTTTCAAAATTCCCTTATTTTTCCTGGTCTAACTTTTCATTTTTCTTGATCATTAATATTCAAATACCAGGATTTTAATCTTGAAATACTTTTAACATAGCATCTTTTATAAACGGAATAAAACAGTATTGCAGCTACAAATTTAGAATTGTCAAATTTATTAATTTATTTTTAAAAAAATACTTAAATTTTCAACCAAATAATTAAATTTTTAACATAATAGTTTAATTTCCAACCGAAAAATATAAATTCCCCACAAAAAGTGTCATAGTTTATATTTCAATCTAAAAACATGTAATTTATACACAGAAAAAATTTTTTTTTTAAACCAAAAAGGCGAATTTTCAACAAATAAAGATTTTTCACTGAGGAAAGAAAATTTCACCTAATTTGTTGAACCTTCAAGCCAAAAGACGAATTTTCTCTACAAAAATTGAATTTACAAACAAAAAATATGATTTCAGCAAAAAATTATTTTCCCACGAAACGGACGCATTTTTACCCAACAAAAATGAAATTTTAAACCAAGAAAATTATTTTTTTTTCACTAAAAAAGGAGGATTTTCAACTAAAAAAGATCAATCTTAAAAAAAATGGAAAAATTACATTTTCAGTTGAAAAATTAATCTTAAACCAAAAAAAAAAAACTTTTCCACTAAAAAGTTAAATTTTTAGCCAAAGACAAAAGACTTCAATCAAAAAAATAAATTTTTAACAATGTACTTTAACTTTCACCCAAGTAGTTGAAATTTCAATTTAAAAACATTAATTTTCAAAAAAAAGTTCAACTTTCAACCAAAGAGATGAATTTTCAGCGAAAAATATAACTCTTCAAAAAAAAATGATTTCTCAACAAAGTGATTCAACCAAATCTTTCAAATAAAATAGTTGAATACTCAAGCAAAGAAGAATTTTTACCCGAAAATTTGCATTTTCATTCAAAAAAAGAAATTTCTACCAAAGCGGATCAATTTATAAATCAAAAAGATAAATTTAAACAAAATAGTTTAATTTTCGGTTAAAAAAGATTTCAGTTGACTTTTCGCGATCAAAATATGATTTTTTAACAAAAAATAAGTTTCTACGAAAAAAAATTGAATTTTCAATTCAAAAAGATGAATTTTTACCCAAAAAAGGTGACTTTTTAACAAAATAATTGTTAAATTCTCTACCCAATAGTTACATTTTTATCCAAAGAAGATAAAATTTTTCTTAAAACAGATGAATTTTTATTTGAAAAGAAAACCAATTTTGAAAAAATGGTTGAATTTTCATCCAGAAAAGATTCCAGTTGACTTTTCAAGATCAAAATGTGAATTTTTTAACAAAAAATAAGTTTCTACGAACAAAATTGAATTTTTCATCCAAAAAGACGAATTTTTTCAAGCATAAGGGATGAATTTTTAATGAAATAGTTGAATTCTCTACCAAATAGTTGAATTTGTATCCAAGAAAGACGAAATTTTCACTAAAACAGATGAATTTTTAATAAAAAAAGGACACATTTTTTTAAAAGTTGAACTTTCATCAAGAAAAGCTTTCAGTTGATTTTTTAACACCAAAATATGAATTTTAAACAAAAAGTAAATTTTCTACGAAATAGTTCAATTTTCGACCAAACAGTAGAATTTGCAACCAAAAAGTATGACTTTTGAACAAAATTGTTGAATTTCAAACCAAGCTGTTGCACTTTTATTAAATTTAAAAAAAAATAGTTGAATTTTCATCCAGAAAAGATTTCAGTTTTTTTTTCAACACCAAAATATTAAATTTAACCAAAAAGTAAATTTTCTACAAAATAGTTAAATTTTCAACAAAACAGCAGAATCTTCAACCAAAAAGTATGACTTTTCAACAAAATTGTTGAATTTTAAACCAAACAGTTGCATTTTTATCCAAGAAAGTTGTAATTTCTGCTAAAAAAGCAGGTGAATTTTGAAATCAGAAAGACAAATTTTCAAAAAAGAGTTGAATTTTCAACCAAACAGTTGCATTTTTATTGAAGAAAGATGAAATATTTCTTGTGAAACAGGTGAAATAAAAAAAAAACAAAAAAAAATAGTTAAATTTTCATCCAAAGAAGATTCCAGTTCACTTTCCAACATCAAAATAAGAATTGTAAACTATAAGTTAATTTTCTGCTGAATTGTCGAATTTTTAACCAAAAAGTATGACTTTTTAACAAGATTGTTAAATTTTCAACCAAACAGTTGCATTTTTGTCCAAGAAAAATGAAAATTCTACTAAAACAGGTGATTTTTTGAGTCAAAAAGACAAATATTCAAAAAATGAGTTGAATTTTCATCCAAAAGAATTTCAATAGACTTTTCTGCAGAAAAATACAAATTTTAAACAGAAAGTAAATTTTCTAGGAAATAGTTGAATTTTCAACAAAACAGTTGCATTTTTGTCCAAGAAAGATGCAATATTTCTACTAAAAAAAGATGAACTTTTAAATTTAAAAGACAACTTTTCAGAAAAAATATATTTCATCCAAAAAATATTTCAGTTGACTTATCAGCAACAAAATATGAATTTTAACCAAAAGGTTAATATTATACGAAAAGAGTTGAATTTTTAACCCAAAAAGACGAATTTTCAACTTCACGTTACCTAAAAAGTAACTTTTTCAACTTCCTTAATTTTATAATTTAAAAGTAAAAATAACTAAGATGATAATTCACAAAAACTTATTAAAAAAAAAAAAAGCATTAGTTAATGTAAATGAAAAACACACAAAATATTTCGGCAAGTGAACAACAATATAAATTTAGAATAAAATTCGAAATGAGTAACAGACATTTCACTCGAAATATTCTGCGATATCAGCCATTAAACATTATTTTTCATAGTGAATTTCAAGTTAAAATCACGAAAAATCATAACTTTCGACTGATAAAATCGTTGAAAATACTATTTGCATGACATTAGAAAAGGATGCTTGTAATTGTTATACCTTAAAATTTTTTCTATTAAATTCAGTAAAATTTATCTAAATTTAAGACTTCATTCTCAAATTCAGGTAACAATTTGAAGTATCAGGGCCTGAAATGTTTCTAATTTCGGAAAAAATACTTTTTGTGTGATTAAAGTTGAAGCGCTTTAAACTCCTAACATTTCAAGTCAAAATAGTGCATTTTTCACAAAATAGATGAATTTTCATACCGAAAATATTAATTTTCAACCAAAAAGTTAATTTTCATTTAAATAGTCAAATATTCTACCTTTTTCATACTAAAAAGTCGAATTTTCAACAAAAGAGAAAATTTACAACAAAAGAGATGAATTTTCGACAAAAATGATGAATCTTCAATCAAACAACTGAATTTTTAACAAACAAGTTCAATTTTCAACCAAGTGGTTAAATTTTCAACTCAAAAAATACGAATTTCCAACAAAACCGTTAAATTCCCGAAATTCCCAATTTTAATTTTCAACCAAATTTTTTAATTTTCCACCAAAATTTTTAAATTTTCCCCCCCCCCCCCCACCCCCCACAAAAAAGAGTTTGAAACAAAATAGTTAAATTTTCAACAAAAAAGTAAATTTTCAATCAAATCGTTTAATTTTCTACCAAAATACTTGACTTTTCGGCACAACAACAACAAAATAATTTGAAACAAAATAGTTAAATTTTCAACCAAAGAGAGGAATTTTCGACAAATATTATGAATCTTCAACCAAACAACTGAATTTTTTAAAAAGTAGTTCCAATTTCAACCAATTAGTTAATCTTTCAACCAAATCGTTTAATTTTCTACCAAAATATTTTACTTTTAAACACAAAAAAAAAATTGAAACCAAATAGATAAATTTGCAACCAAAGAGAGGAATTTTCGAAAAAAATGATGAATCTTCAATCAAACAACTGAATTTTTAACAAACAGGTTAAATTTTCAACCAAGTGGTTAAATTTTCAACCAAAAAATACGAATTTCCAACAAAACATTTACATTCCCGAAATTCCCAATTTTTATTTTCAACCAAATTTTTTAATGTTCTACCAAAATATTTGAAGTTTCTACCCCCCTACCCCCCTACCCCCCACAAAAAAAAGAGTTTGAAACAAAATAGTTAAATTTTCAACAAAAAAGTGAATTTTCAACCAAATCGTTTAATTTTCTACCAAAATATTTGACTTTTCGGCACAAAAAAAAATAATTCGAAACAAAATAGTTAAATTTTCAACCAAAGAGAGGAATTTTCAGCAAATATTATGAATTTTCAACCAAACAACTGAATTTTTTAAAAAGTAGTTAAAATTTCAACCAATCAGTTAATCTTTCAACCAAATCGTTTAATTTTCTACCAAAATATTTTACTTTTAAACACAAAAAATAATAATTTGAAACAGAATAGTTAGATTTTCAACCAAAGAGAGGAATTTTCGACAAATATTATGAATCTTCAACCAAACAACTGAATTTTTTAAAAAGTAGGTCAAATTTCAACCAATTAGTTAATCTTTCAACCAAATCGTTTAATTTTCTACCAAAATATTTTACTTTTAGACACAAAAAATAATAATTTGAAACAAAATAGTTAAATTTGCAACCAAAGAGAGGAATTTTCGACAAAAATGATGAATCTTCAATCAAAAAACTGAATTTTTAACAAACAGGTTAAATTTTTAACCGAGTGGTTAAATTTTCAACCAAAAAATACGAATTTCCAACAAAACAGTTACATTTCCGAAATTCCCAATTTTAATTTCCAAAAAAATATTTTAATGTTCTACCAAAATATTTGA
>CAKNYM010042586.1:40520-67704 GCA_932195095.1 Andricus curvator
AAAAAAAATCTGCCCGCCTCGCGGGCACATTCTCATCGCGCGCTTCGCGCGCGGCTCGCTTCGCTCGTAAGTTTGAGCGCGCCTAGGGCGCGCGACTGTTGGATCTCGCGCTTCGCGCTCGATGATATATTCACCTCGTGCAGCGCGCTTGGGCGTATGTACATCGCGCTTTACGCTCGGCTCCTCTAGATTTCTGAACTTCGTGTTCGACTTCGATGAAAAGAAAAAGTTTGTTTGCAAATCTTATGGAATTATCAAAACCTCTACATATTAAATGATTGTTAAATTTGTTTTCATTTTAGACTGAAAAGGAACTTTATTTACTCAAGGTTCTATCGACCTTAAGGAACACATTCTCATCCAGACACTCGCGCTTAGCGCTCGATATTTGATTTGAAAATCATTTGAACCGTATGACAGAAACAAAAAAGTTTGAGCGCACTTACGGCGTGCGATTTGGTAAATACACTGAGCGCGCACTTTGTGCTTCGTGTTATATGTTCTTCATATACAAATTACTAAATTCGTATTTGATTTCAAATGAAAAGTAATGATATAATTCAGGCGACAAATTTTATTAGTTAACATTTTATTTTAGCTTGTGCCGTTTATCAAAAAAGTTAATTTTTTCATTTTGAATATATTCATACCACAAAAATTGATTGCGGGTGTGTAAGTCTTTTTTGAATGCACAATTTTTGTTCATTTATATGTTTTCGTACCTTGCATTGTTTTTTCAAAAATTTGATTTTTTTTACTGTCAATGTTATTTTCACGAATAAAACAAAAACCATGCATCCTATCGAAACATGAGTTACAATAAATTTGTACCTATTCCTTGGATGAACAAATTTTGTTTCGGTCATTTTTTCGTAGCTGGTAATATTCGTCTGAAAATTTGATTTTTCTATTTTCAATGCTGTTTTTTACGAATAAAACAAAAACTACGCGTCATATTAAAAAGTGAATGATAAGAAATTTGTAGATCTTTTTTAGGTGCACAATTTTGGTGAGATGATCTTTTCTGGTATCTTGCATAGTTTTACAGCAAAATGGCTTTTTTGATTTTTCATTAATTTTTTGTGCGATCAAAATTTGGATTTTTTATTTTTCAAAAAATTCAAAAAGTTGTTATGAAAATATTATAGGGTGTTCAGGAATCAACGTTTTTCTCCTCTTGACTTTTTTTTATATTGTGCGTTTTTCGGCTTAAAATGTTCATTTTCGTTTGTTTTTTGGAATTTTGAAAATGCTATAACTCCAGTAATTTTTTTTTTATCACGAAAAGTCATTAGAATATTTTGTTCGACATTTTGCGTACTACTAATAACCGTACATAGAATTTTCAAATCTTCAAAAAAAGTGGTCTCAAAAATTTTCAAAATGTGCTCACTTTTTGGATTTTCATCCAAAATAGCTGGTTAACGAACTCGTTCTCTATTTTTCGGCCATAAAAAAGTGTGCCAAAGCTCAATAAAATCTGATCATTTTTTCGAAAGTTATCGTGGCTACAGACAGACAGACAGACAGACTACAGACTACAGACAGACAGACACCTTCGTAAAAATCGTTTTTTCTAGCTCAGGGGGTCTCAAAACGTGGAGATTTGATGAAAACCGACTATGTCAAATTTTACATAAAACCAATACCTTCTCATTAGAATGAGAATGTAAAAAAAAAGAATTTGAAAGAAAATAGTTAAATTTTCAACCAAAAAGTACATTTTCAACCAAATCGTTTAATTTTCTACCAAAATATTTGACTTTTCGTCACAAGAAAAAAATAATTTGAAACAAAATAGTTAAATTTTCAACCAAAGAGAGGAATTTTCGACAAATATTATGAATCTTCAACCAAACAACTGAATTTTTTAAAAAGTAGTTCAAATTTCAACCAAGTAGTTAAACTTTCAACCAAACAAGACAAATTTTCAACAAAAGAGTTAAATTCCCAACAAAAAAGTTAATTTTCTACCCAAATATTAAAATTTTCTACACAACACAAAAAACTAATTTTCAACAAAACAGTTAAATTTTCGACCCAAAAAGATAACTTTTTATGAAAATAGTTGAATTTTTGACGGAATGATTAAATTTTCAATAAAATATTATACGTTTAAAACAAATAGTTAAATTTCCAACAGCAAAAATGGAATAGTTGGTATCCCAACCAAAAATTATTTTAATTTTTAATCAAGAACAGTTGAATTCGTATAAAATTCTGGAATTTTCGAGAAAATAGTTCAAGGTTCAACTAGAAATGATAAATTTTTGACCAAATAATTAAATTTTACAATAAAGAAGATAATGCTCAAACCAAAAATGCAATAGAAAAAAAAATTTTCTTTAAAACTTAACAATATGTGTGTGTTTCTTTAATTTACTAGAAGGAGCATAAACAAATTAAAAGACAAAAAATATTTGTTTAAATATTATGTTTCGACAAAAAAATGTTTTTCTCACTTTTTTCTTCCAAGTTTATTAACTTCCATAAACTTTACACCCAATAAAAATACAAAAAACTTCTTTCATATGCAAGAAACTAGAAAAAAAATAATTTTAAATCGACTTGCCGAATGTAACAAATTTTTTTTTAATTTAATTTTTTTTTTATAATGCTATAAAGGAACTTTGCAGTGCTATTACTAATGAATCTAATCATTTCGAGTTTTTTCGGTTCATCCTAGTGTGAATTCTGTTCATAAATATATGGAACTCCAGGGGAAACTTTCCCACCGTGGATAATGCAACCTAGAGTGGATAATCATTAATTGAGAGCCAAAATATACGTAAAATAATTAATTTTTAATTTAATTTTTAACAGGTACCGGTGTCTTAGCTACTGATTAAATTAAATTAGTTTTGTACATACATGAGTATTTGTAATTCATCATTATCCACTGTAGATTTTGTTATCCACTGTAGGGAGGTTCCCCCTATGTGAATTTCGACGAGAATTTCCACCTGAATATTTTCAGCTGGGCTTCAGGTTGGAGAAGACCATTTATCTTTCATAAATGGTGTCAAGCAATGTCTCTCATATTTCAAAATTATATAGAATAGTATTCAAAGAAAAGGTCTCTATAACATATTCCAGTTAATAAATTGTAGAATGGTAATGTGACTCGTTAAAAGTACTTTAAAGTACCTTTTGCTCAGAGAGTTCAAAATTTATTGTCGAGACGCACACTAGTTCTGGGAAGAATTTACTACCTTCGTGCAGAGTCCTTATTATATCGAATAAACGAGAGCCTTTTCCCCATTATTTAGTCTGGAATCGAAATCGCAAAAATATTTCTTCGGGATAGTTAAGTTTCAGCTCAATAGTCTCGAAAACGTGTTTATGGTAATACGAAAACCGTAGCACCGATACGAATTTTCTCCAAACGACTCCCATATCGATATTTCGTTCAGGAACGAGTGACATTTTTCATGGAACCAATCACAGAACATTTCCTTATCACACATTTCAGACTTCAGAATAATTCCCTAAAGAAAAATTAATTCATTTATGTCATGAGCAAATAAAAAGTTTTCGTAATTTCTATTTTTCCAATTGACCTAATGTGGATCTCGGGACAGTGAGGGTACGTGGGTTAGCGTTCGCAGATGATAAGGTTGTTATGGCCGAAAGGGATATAGCATACTGGTATAATAATAAAAAAGGGTAGGTAAATGGTATCCCATTTACATACCTTATCTTTTACTTTTCCGAATTCCGATTTGCCATAATTTCCAATTGTCATTTTTTTTTAATTTCATCAAATTATAAAAATATAAGTACCCTATTTCTCATTTTTTCAAATTAACATTTGCCATAATCTCCATTTTTCATAATTATCACATGACCTATGTTCTATTTTCCGGATGACCACTTGTCATTATTTTGATTTTACCAAATTATGAAAAATAGGGTAGGTAAATAGTATACCATTTATCGACCTTTTTTTTAATTCTTCCGAATTACCATTGGACATAAGTTTAATTTTTTCGGATAGCTGTTTGTCTTTTTTTGAAATTTTACCGACGACGAAGAACGTGTGGATCTCGTGACAGTGAGGGTACGTGGGTTAGCGTTCGCAGACGATAAGGTTGTTATGGCTGGAAGGGATATAGCCTGATGGTATAATAATAGAAAAGGGTATGTAAATGGTATATCATTTACCTACCTTATCAAATTTTGTTGGTTGGAGATTCATCGCTTTGTTAAAAATGCATATATCTTGTCAAAAATTGGTCTTTTTTGGTAGGAAAAAATTTTCTTTTTTGAAAACTCATCGTTTTGAGATCAAAATTCAACTGATTTGCAAAAAAAAATACAGAATTTAATTGCAAATTCAACTCTTTCTTGAAAATTTGTCTTTTTCGATAGAATTCTATGGTGTTTGATATTATATGAAAATATTTGTTGTTTTGAAATATCACATTCTTTTTTGTTGAGTATTCAACTTTGTTGTTGAAAACTCAACTGTTTGGTTACAAATTAACTTTTTTGTGAAAAATTATTATTTTCGAGTTGAAAATTCAACAGTTTTGTAGAAAATTTTTTCTTTTGGGTTGAAATTTGAACTGTTTGGTAAAAAATTCAACTATTTGGTTGAAAATTTAACTGTTTGGTTAAAAATTAAACTATTTAACTTTTATGTAGAAAATTCTTCTCTTTGGCTCGAAAATTCAACAATTTTACAGAAACTTTGAGTATACCGTTGAAAATTTATATTTTCAATTTTTAAATTCAACTGTTTTGTGGAAATTTTGTGTTTTTAGCTTATAAATTCAACAATTTCGTCGGACTTTTTCTTTCTCGACTAAACAATTTTTCTTGGTTGAAATTTCAACTGTTTTGTTGAAAATTCGGCTTTTTAATTTAAATATTCGTCTTCGTCATCGAAAATTCCACTTCTTAGTTGAAAATTCAACTGTTTGGCTAAGAATAATATTTTTTAGTTGAGTATTCAATTGTGTTGTTTGAAAATTCAACAATTTGGTTAAAAATAAACTTGTTTGTTGAAAATCCCTATTTTCGGGTTGAAAATTCAAATTTTTTATAGAGAATTCTTTTTTTGGATTAAATTTTATCAACAGTTTGGTAGAAAATTGTAATATTTTTTTGAAAATTAACATTTTTGTTGAAAATTCATATTTTTAAGGTTGAAAATTCAACTTTTGTACAGAAAATGCAACTGTTTTGTAGAAATTTCATTTTTGGCTTGATAATTCAACAATTTGGTTGGATTTTATTCTTTCTTGACAAAAAAATTTTTCTTAGTTGAAAATTTAACTATTTGGTTGAAAATTAAACTGTTTGGTTAAAAGTTAGCATTGCTGTTAAAAATTCATATTTTGAGGTTGAAAATTCAAATGATTTTTAGAAAATTGGTCTTTTTGGGTTGAAAGTTCATCTCTTTTGATAGGAACTTCATCTTTTTGGTTGAAAAGTTAACTGTTTGGAAATAATCTTTTTTGTTAAGTATTCAATTCTGTTATTGAAAATTCAACTATTTGGTTAAAAATTTATAAAAAAATGAAAACTCATATTTTAAGGTTTCAAATTCAAATGTTTCATAGAACTTCGTTTCAAAATTTCTTTTCTTAAGTTGAAGATTCAAATATTTGGTTTAAAATTCTTGTATTTTATTGAAAACTCGAATTTTGTGGGAGAATATTTAATCTTCTTGGTGACCCATTCATCTTTTTGGTAGGAAATTCCTTTAAAAATTCAAATATTTGATTGAAAATTCATGCACTTTACTGAAAATTGATCTATTTTGGTAGAAAATTCATCTTACTGGTTGAAAATTGATATTTTTGGTTGAAAATTAGTTTTCTCTCATTTAGAATTACCTTCTTTAACTGGAAATGTAACTCTTCCATTTTTCGTCGAAAATTTATCTTTTTTGATAGAAATTTAATCTTCTCGGTTGAAAATTATACTATTTCGTTGAAAATATACTTTAGTTTTATTGAAATTTAATTTTTTTACTGAAAATTCAACTATTCTATTTTGAGTTCAAAATTTATCCATTTTCCGTGAAAATTTAACTATTTGTTGAAAATCCGTCTTTTTTTGGTAAAAGAGTACTCTCATTAGTTGAAATTTTTTTTGGTTGAAAATTAATTTCTTTGGTTGCAAATTTAATTGTTTTGTTGAAAATTCGTTGGTTTTTTGATTGAAAATTTATTTTACTAACTGAAAATTATCCTACTTTATTTTTGGTAGAAAATTTATCTTTTTAGTATAAAATTCATGTATTTGGTTGAAAATAATTTTTTTTTAGTTGAAGATTCATCATTTTAGTTGAAAATTAACTTTGCTATTCCATTTATTGTGAAAAATTTACGCTTTTTGATAAAAAAGTAATCTTTTTCGTTAAAAAATTATCTGTTTGATAGAAAATTTAACTATTCCGTTTTTTGTTAAGAATTTATTTCTTTCATTGAAAAAAAAACTATTTAGTTGATAATTCTTTTTTTTTTTTTATAGAAAATTCATCTTTTGGATTGAAAAATCCACTATTTGGTCAAAATTTCATATTTTTAGTTGAAAATTAATTTTTTTTTTAACTGAAAATATAACTATTCCACTTTTTATTCAGAATTAATTTCTTTTGGTTGAAAATTCGTTTTTTTTGGTTGGACATTATTTTGCTGACATTTTAACTATTCTAATTTTGGTTGCAAATTGATTTTTTTTAGATGAAAATTCATGTACTTTGTTGAAAATGACTCTTTTTTTGTAGAAAATTAATCTTTTGGGTTGAAAATTCAACTAACTATTTAGTTAAAAATTCATATTTTTGGATGAAGATTCATCATTTTAGTTATTGAAGAAAAAAGTTTTACTATGAAAAACCGGATTTTCAAATATTATGCATTACCATAGCTTCCTTACTCACTACTGCATGTGATATCTCTCAAACTTTCTTTCCAAACTGCATACAAATTCCACTGACTGCCTTGTTTCAGAAAAAAAGGAACATTTGCTGTGACGCAGATTTCATGAGTGAAATGCAGTTTTCGTTCCTAATTATGAGCTCGAACCTCCAACTTTTATGCTTAACTACTTTCAAACTCACCGTTCAATTTCAATTCGAATTAAAAATAGAGTTTAAACTTTGCTTTCCTGGTTTGAGGATGCAATCCTCTCTTGCTTGGGTGGTCCAAAGTTGGTAAAGTAGATCTAATATGCAGACGTAATTATACATTTAGGGGCCTCTCAAAATAAGGATGGGGGCTTAATATTTCATCTTTTTTTGTGACCTAAAATGAGAAGTTTATCTTGAAATTGCAGCCGCGGATAAACCTGAATCTGAGTTGGGTAAGTTACTTTTTTTGAGTAACTAGTTACAGTCCTTCGTTATTCATAATGTTTTTTTTGCATCAATTCTTTCATTCTTTCTCATTTGCTCCCCTAGCACCCTCTAACTCCTTCATCAACTCTTCCCCCAAACCATCCTCCCCTAGAATCTTTACCACATTCTCTTGCCAGCTTCCTTTATCTTCCATTCCTCTCCTACATCCTTCCCATACATGGTCCCATGTTTGCTCTTCCCATTCACAGATTCTGCACTTCCTGTTCTCTTTTTTTTCCCAATACATACCTGCCCTTACCTCGTTTCCCAATCTAAATCTTGCTATTCTGGCCCATCTTTTCTCTCCCCATCCCTTTTCTAAATACTTTGGTACTCCTTCCTTTTTTATCATCTTATACCATTTATTATATTTTGATTCCTCAATCATCCCCCATCTTTCTATTAATTGTCTTTCCCTATCCTTTTCTTCCACTTCTTCATAGTTGACTCCAGTCCCGTCTTCTATACCTCTAGCCGTAAAGAACTCCCTCCTTTCTTCTTCCAATCTCGTTAATTCCATCGCCCTCCCTCTCCTTTCTTCTACTTCTATCAAACACTTTCTCGCTAACTACCCTCCCTTTCCCTCCCACAGCTTTGTCTCAAAATTCCAGGCCCTCTTTCCCGCTCTAGTACTTAATTTCTCTCTTTGCGCTTCTTCTATCACCATATATCCCGGTGTCATACAGTCTACCCCTAGCGCCCACCTTATATACCTTTCTTGTAAACTCTCAATCTCTTTCCTTTCTTTCCATCCCCATATCTCTGCTCCATAACCTAATACCGGCCATACCAGCGTATCAAATAACCAGATTCTCCTTCTCCATTTTTTTTAAACCTTCTTTTTCCTATTCCCCATATCTGTTTCATTACCCCTGCTTCTTTTTTTATCCTTTCTCTTATATGAGCTCTATGATCTCCATTTGCTTGCAAGTTATATCCCAAATACTTATACTCTTTTACTTCTTCTAATATTTTTCCCTTCCATCTCCCCGTCCATTCTTTCTTTCTTCCCCCTCCTTTTCCAAACCTCATTATCTTTGTCTTTTCTACATTTAAATTCAACTTGTTTCCATCTAAGTATTTCTCTAATCCTGTAATTAAGCCCGCCATCCCTTCTTCATCCTCTGCCATCAATACTATATCGTCTGTGTATGCCAGTGTATATATCTTTTCGTTCCTATCCTAACTCCTCCCCACCCTTTTCTCTTCATTTCTTCTTCATTGCCCCTTTCTCCCTTTTAATCCTTTTATTTACTAAATAGTTCAGAACATATATATTGTCCATCACCCCCATCCCTTTTCTAAACCCTGTCTGATCCGGTGGCTCTATCTTTTTCTCCGCAACTTCTTTTTTAACCTCTCCGATAAAACAGTCACATATACTTTATACAGTGTTGGCATTAGTGTCACTCCCCTATAATCTTTAACCTCCTCCCCTTTGCCTTTATTCACTATTGGTATCACTACTCCTTCTTTCCATGACTCTGGCCACCCCTCTCTTCTCCATACTCTATTGCACATTATCCATGCCCATTCCTTTAATTCTGTCCCCCCATATTTCCATACTTCATTTGGAATCTCATCTATACCAGGTGCCTTTCCATCTTTCATCATCCCTCATACCTTGTCTATTTCTTCCCTTGTAATGTCCTCCTCCCCATCTGTTTCTCTACCATCTTTTCCTCCTTTCCTCCTAGTAATTCCATAAAATATTTTTTCCATTCTACCATCTCAATATCCTGGTTTATTCTTTTCCTTCTTCTACTCTCTCTATCTACCACCTTCCAAACCTCTTCTTCCGTCCTAGCCTTCTCCGCTTCTTCTTCAAACCTTTTATTTTCCTCCTCTTTTTTTTGATCACACAACTCAGTATACTCCTTCTTTTTTCTCCTATATTCTTCTCCACTACTTATCCCTTTTCTCCATTTTCTTAATTCCCTCTTCACTTCCTTCTTCTTCTGTTTACAATTCTCATCCCATCCACTTCTATCCCCTCCTTCACTAACTTCCTTTTTGCTTGCGCACTCTAATACTCCTTTTATTTCTCCTATAATTATTTCCATTTCCTCGTTTACATTTCCTTCCCCCATTTTGATATTCCTGACTTTTTCTTTAAACTGTTCTTTACCTTCCGTTGACCAATCCCCTCTTCCTGCTCTTTTTATTTTTGCTTCCTTTTTAGCCTTATTGATATTACTCATTTCTCCTTCTACTGTCACTATTAAGGGAAAGTGATCGGTATCTACATAATTCCCTACCTCTAGTTTCTTAACCTTCTCTCTAACCTCGTCGTCCTCTACTGCATAATCAATTACCGTTCCCGTCTTTCCTCCTAAACGTGTATATTCCCCTTCCTCATTATCCTCTATACTTCGATTTAGGATAAACCATCCCAACTCCCCTAGGCTTTTTAACAACTTCTTTCCTTCCCCATTCAGTATCTTGTCCTTGGATTTTCTTCCTCGCTCTCCATCCCATTCCCTTCCTCCTCTATCTCCTGTTCTCCCATTAAAGTCTCCTCCTATTATAAGCCTACTCTCTTGCTTATTTTCTTTCATCAGTTCCCTCATCTCCTCTGATTTTTCTTGCATATCACCGTTCACATAAACCCCCACTATCTTCCACCTCTCTCCTCCCATATTTATCTCTTCTACTATTAATCCTTCCTTATGTTCTGTCAACTATTTTTTATCCTTCTCTGTTATACATTCGTTCCTTACTCCCATCACCATTCCTCCCATTGCTCTGCCTTTTTTATTCTTCCTCTTTGCATTTTGAACCTGAACTAGTTACAGTTACATTACTTATTTGGTTGAACATTCCTCTTTTGTGATTGAAAATTAACTTTTTAGTGGAAATTTATCTTTTTGGGTTCAAAAGTCAATTCTTTTGTTGAGATAACTACATTAACTTTTCTGTTCTTGAACTGAAAATTTAACCATTCTATTTTTGGTTGAAAACTTATCTTTTTTAGACGAAAATTCAACTATCAGGTTAAAAATTCTTGTCTTTTTTTAAAATTCATCTTTTGGTAGAAAATTTATCTGCTTGGTTGAAAAAGTATTAATTTTTAAAGCCATCTTCTGGGTCGAAAATATAACTATTTTTTTTTAAATCGCCTTTTTCATACAAAATTTTTTGCTTAGATATTCCCGTTTCCTTTGTTCAAAATTTATCATTCTTGATTAAAAATAAACTTTTTTGTTGAAAATTACCTTGTGTTCTTAAAAATTCGTTTTCTTTACATTAAAATTCAACTATTTTGTTAAAAATTCGTCCTTTTTATAGAAAAATTCTTTTTTTTTCGTAATGTCACTTTCCTTTGTTGAAAATTCATCTTTCTTGATTGAAATTAAAGATTTTTTTCTAAATTACCCTGTCTTCTTAAAAATTCGTTCTTTTTCACTTGAAAATTTAACTATTTGGTTAAGAATGAAACTATGTTTGGTTGCAGTTTAATCTTTTTTTCATTTTAAGTTTGACCGTTTGGTTGAAAATTATTATTTCTAGGTTGAAAATTAAACTATTTATTTTAAAATTAAACCATTAAAAAAAAACTAATCAGTTGGTTGAAAAATCAACTATTTTGTTGAAAATTCTTCTCGTTTGTTTGAAAATTCATCTTTTCGAGTCTTTTTATTGGGTTCCTGGAACATTTTTAAATTATTTTTTTCCAACTTTCAAGAGTATATTTAAAAATACTTCAAAACAAATTTTAATGTATAAATTAATGTTTCTAGCTTGAAATGATATAATTTTGAAATTTTATAAATTTTTTGATTCACTCTTGAATTTATAGCATTGAAAATGATAGCCTAAGTAGTTTAACGACTATTAATTTGAAAAATTTGAATATAAAGTGTTAAAAGCTTTCATTGTATACGCGTAAATTATTGAGCATTGAAATTAACATTCTTTTAAGCAAACTTAAAAATTTTTATCTTCAAGATGTCAAATCTTTTAATTTCAATGACTGTGATCAATTCTTTCTCAACTGCTTAATTTTTATTTGCACCCAAAACGTTGCTATTGTTCGACCTAGGATGGCATTTCGAGGTTTAGATAAAAATTCCAAGTATGAAGGCCTTAAATGTTTCCAATTTCGAAAAAAAAAAACCTTTTGTATGATTTAATTTTAAACGCCTTAAATTCCTAACGTTTCAAGTAGAAATATGGCATTTTCAACAAAAAAGATAACTTTTTAACAAAATAGTGGAATTTTCGAACAAAAAGATGAAGTTTCAACAGATGAGTTTAATTTGAAACCAAAAAAGATTTTTCACTCACATTTTTCCACCAAAAAGTTGTATTTTCAAACAAAAAATATGAAACTTTTTACCGAAAGAAAAAATTTTCAAAACATAAAAGAACACTTTTGAACAAAATATAGTTAAGTTTTCAACCAAAGAGATGAATTTTTAACGAAAATTATGAATCTTCAATGTAGTAGTTCAAATTTTAACCAAGTAGTTAAATTTTCAACGAGAAAAGACATAATAATTCAAAGTTGATGCAAGAATATAAAAGATTCCTTAGTTCGAGACGAATAGATTGACCTATAATATTAATACCTTTTATTGAAGAGTAGGGAACTTATGGTAATTTATATATTTTGAAAATCGGTTTTTTATAGAAAAACTATTTTCATTAACATAATTCAAAGTTGATGCAAGAACAGATAAGATGTGTTGATTCGAGACGAATCGATTGACCTGTAATATTAATACATTTTATTGAAGAGTAAGGAAGCTATGGTAATGGATAATATTTAAAAATACGGGTTTTTATAGTAAAACTTTTTTCTTCAACATAAGTCAAAGTTGATGCAAGAATATAAAAGATTCCTTGGTTCGAGACGAATCGATTGACCTACAATATTAATACATTTTATTAAAGAGTAGGGAAGTTATGGTATTTCATATATTTTCAAAATCGATTTTTATAGTAAAAATTTTCTCATTATCATAATTTAAAGTTGATGCAAGAAGAGAAAAGTTGTGTTGATTCAAGACAAATCGATTGACCTATAAGAATGATACATTTTATTGAATACTAAGGAAGCTATGTTAATGCATAATGTTTGAAAATACGGTTTTTTATAGTAAAACTTTTTTTATTAGCATAATTCAAAGTTGATGCAAGAATATAAAAGATTCCTTGCTTCGAGACGAATCGATTGACCTATATTATTAATACATTTTCTTACAGAGTAGGGAACTTATGGTAATTCATATATTTTGAAAATGGATTTCTATGGTAACACTTTTTTCATTAACATAAATCATAGTTGATGCAGGAACAGAAAAGATGTGTTGATTCGAGAAGAATCGATTGACCTACAAGATTCAAAGTTGATGCAAGAATATAAAAGATTTCTTGCTTCGAGACGAATCGATTGAACTATATTATTAATACATTTTCTTAAAGAGTAGGGAACTTATGGTAATTTATATATTTTTAAAATCGGTTTTTTATAGTAAAACTATTTTCATTAAAATAATTCAAAGTTGACGCAAGAACAGAAAAGATTCCTTGGTTCGAAACGAATCGATTAACCTACAATATTAATACATTTTATTAAAGAGTAGGGAAGTTATGGTATTTTATATATTTTTAAAAACGATTTTTATAGTAAAAATTTTCTCATTATCATAATTTCAAGTTGATGCAAGAATAAGAAACTTGTATTGATTCAAGACGAATCGATGGACCTATAAGATTGATATATTTTATTGAATACTAAGGAAGCTATGTTTTGAAATATGGTTTTTTATAGTAAAACTTTTTTCATTAGCATAATTCAAAGTTGATGCAACGATATAAAATATTCCTTAGTTCGAGACGAATCGATTGACCTATCATATTAATACCTTTTATTGAAGGGTAGGGAACTTATGGTAATTTATATTTTTGAAAATCGGTTTTTTATAGTAAAACTATTTTCATTAACATAATTAAAAGTTGATGCAAGAACAGATAAGATGTGTTGATTCGAGGCGAACCGATTGACCTGTAATATTAATACATTTTATTGAAGAGTAAGGAAGATATGGTAATGCGTAATATTAAAAAATACGGTTTTTTATAGTAAAACTTTTTTCTTCAACATAATTCAAAGTTGATGCAAGAATATAAAAGATTCCATGGTTCGAGACGAATCGATTGACCTACAATATTAATACATTTTATTCAAGAGTAGGAAAGTTATGGTATTTTATATATTTTTAAAAACGATTTTTATAGTAAAAATTTTCTCATTATCATAATTTAAAGTTGATGCAAGAATAGGAAAGTTTTATTGATTCAAGACGAATCGATTGGCCTATAAGATTGATACATTTTATTGAATACTAAGGAAGCTATGTTGATGCATAATGTTTGAAAATGCGGTTTTTTATAGTAAAACTTTTTTCATTAACATGATTCAAAGTTGATGCAAGAACAGAAAAGATTTGTTGATTCGAGACAAATCGATTGATCTATAATATTAATACATTTTATTGAAGAGTATGGAAGCTATGGTAATGCATAATATTTAAAAATACGGTTTTTTATAGTAAAAATTTTCTCATTATCATAATTTTAAGTTGATGCGAGAATAGAAAAGTTGTGTTGATTGAAGACGAATCGATTGACCTATAAGATTGATACATTTTATTGAAGAGTAAGGAAGCTATGTTAATGCATAGTTTTTGAAAATATGGTTTTTTATAGTAAAACTTTTTTAATTAGCATAATTCAAAGTTGATGCAGAAATATAAAAGATTCCTTGCTTCGAGAAGAATCGATTGACCTGTAATATTAATGCACTTTATTGAAGATTAAGGAAGTTATGCTCATTTATAATATTTGAATCATCTGTTGCAAACAGAAAAAAAATTTTCATCGACATAATTCAAAGTTGACGCGTGAATAGAAAAGACTTTTTGATCATAAATATTTAAATAGAATAATTCTGACAATTTTTGTAAAGAAATCATAAAGCTGGGAAATGGGGCGACAGAACTGTTTCCTTGCCTTTTCGAGCTCAAAAAATTATCATTTCGAATACAAAATTTGATTTGTCTGATTCGTCTTTGTATTCAAAAAATTGCTTGTATTA
Source organism: Andricus curvator (assembly GCA_932195095.1). Taxonomy (NCBI): domain Eukaryota; kingdom Metazoa; phylum Arthropoda; class Insecta; order Hymenoptera; family Cynipidae; genus Andricus; species Andricus curvator. Next base: position 54,974 of record CAKNYM010042586.1, read on the forward strand.
TTTTGTAATTTTGTATTTTTTGTAAATTTCTATTTTTAAATTGATCAAAATGAACACTTTGGTTTGTCTGTTATTGAAAAAAAACTAAAGCTTCCTCTTACGAGGAAGCAAATACATTTGCTAACGTGAAGCAAAGTGCTCGTGAAATGAGCACCAAATAATTATAAATACGAACAAAGTGGAAACACTCGAGATCGAATTCATAGCTAGTTTAATATTGAATTTATAATTGCTCATTTAAAATAAAAAGTAAAATATTGCTAAATATTTAAAAAAATGTCTTCCTTAATTTAAAAATTTCAAATTAAATGTGTTAAAAATGGAATATCTTAAGCTTGAATAGAATTTGGAATAAAGTTTAATTATCAATCTATCAATTTGAAATTATTTAAAAATAAAGAATAGTTTATAAAATTTAAATCAAACTTTCTATTCTTAACTTTAAAATCTGTAACTTGCTTAATTTTGAACAGATCCAGAATTGTCCTGTAAAGTCAATTATTGTTCAATTTTCGATAATCGAACTACAGTTTAATGTAATTTCTCATAATAGCAAAAGTTCTTAGTAAAAGTGTAATATTTTTTTTAATTGTAGTTTTCTGTAGAAACTTATATATGACATATCCTATAAAAATTGACAGTATTTTATATATTTTTTTTGTTCCAATTTGTACATTTCTGCAATAAACTGCAATAAACTAACCAGCACAGCTTTTCATACACTCAGAAAAATGGATTATACTCAGTAATAAAAAATATGTTACCGGATATAATCTTGGACTATTAACTATGGGACAGCGATCTAGATTATTAAAACTACCATATCTAGATATTAAGAAATAGATATAACGGGATAATATCTTGGATTATAAAACTTTATAATCTGAGATAATAAAATCTATAATCCAAAATTTAAAAATCTAATATCCATATTATAATTCTGCTCCATTAGATCACCTCAAATATATATAATACACTAAAACTTAGGCTATCAAAATGATGCAGCTATATTGAGCGTATTAGCATCAGTATAGAAAACAGAATGGCAGTTGATGATTTTTCAGAGACATTCTTTTCTGCCAAATTCAAGTTCTGCAAATCGATAATCGATCCTTAATCGAGATTTTCTGACATTTTTAAACAAACGTCCACAACCTCAGTAATCATAAACGTGAATAAACGGAGCTAAGTAAATGATTTTTTTTTCTCAAAATTTGATTAACAATTTGATTTTAAACGATCATCAACAATTGATCATCATTCAGGTAAGAGGTTTAAATAATTTTATAATGTGTTGAGTAGTTGAAATTTTATGACAGATATAATTGATCTCGAAATTTGAATCAAGTTGATCACGAACATAGGTATCAAAACGTTGCATCCTTTTGAATCATTTGCCGCATCAACTTGATACCTAGTAGTTTTGTGTGTAATAATTTGTGCAAATTCATTTAGAAACCTATACAAAATTTTGAAAAACGAGCCCGGAAGTAGAAATGGAAATAAATTTCAATTTGTAAACACGCAATAAGCAGGAAAGTTGCTATCATAAGACTACAAAAACGAAAGTAAAGGAGGCTAAGTTTCTGCACTTGTACAAGTGGCAGTGATGTGTAATGAAAAGGAATATAAACTTACCCATTTTCTAAACCTAAATCAGTTGTGATCAAGCAATAATAATAATTTTATATCTTAATTATTACTTGTTACAATGCGACCAGATGCACATGACACGCGCCATGATGCGACGTACTATCTGAGACTACACAGACGCCTGGATATTTTAAAATCAGAGATGTTATAATTTAATGTCTCCAGATTATAAGAATTTAACATCTGGAAATTATATTTTCTAACTTCTTCAAATATTCGAAAAATATTATAGATGATACGCGCTAATATACTTTTCTATACGGTGTATTATTCTTTAATTCTACTATCCAGTTCGTATAATCCATTTTTCTCAGTGTACTGTGCATCAGAGATGTATGTATATTTGATGAGATTATCTGGCTCCTGGGTCCACATGTTGAGCAGCGAAACTTTGACCGATATCAGCGAGGATGTAATTAGTTCTCACACGGCAGGGCAGCAAAGGTAAACCGAGCTGAACAGGACCATTTCCCATGTGTCAATCCACCCGCATTATTCCTGCTAGCAATTGCACTCGACTTGTGGAGCATCATTGAATGAATTATTGTTGGGTATTATCTGTCATTCGCCTAATTTCAATAAATCATTCAATCGTTATCCTGGATTTATGCAGATCACTTGATAGATCACTTGATACATTTGCAATCTGCACACCTCGAATCAACACTTTATACACTGTAAAAAATTTTGGGAATTTTCCCTACGATTTGGTAAGGAAAATTCCACATTTTGGTAGGGAAAATAACTTTCCCCACGAAAATAGGTAATTTTCCCAAAAATTCTGAAAATTTTCACAAAAATTAGAGAATATTCGCCAAAAGTTATGGAATTCGTGAAACCCAATAAAGTAGTGAACGATTCCCAAGAAGATAGGTAATTTTCCCCAAACTTCTGAAAATTTTCACAAAAATTAGAGAATATTCCCCAAAAGTTATGAAGATCATAAAAGCAGCATGGGACCGTTCAGAAAAGATGTAATTAATATCATGAAATTTCAGAAAGATTTCAAAGATTCCAAAATTTCACAAAGATTTCAAGGATTCCAAAAGATTCCAAATAGTTTTAAGAGTTCAGAAGATTAAATGATTTCACAACGTATTCAAAAGATTTAAAAACATTTCTGAAAGATTTAAAAGATTCCAAAATTTCACAAAGATTTCAAGGATTCCAAAAATGTTGAAAAGATTTCAAAATATTTCAGATGATTTCAAATAAATTCACAAAGATTTCAGAAAGGTTTTCCAGGATTTTCAAAATTTCAAAGATATCAGAAAGATTTAAAACATTCCAAAATTTCAAAAGATTTCGAAGATTCGAAAATCACACAAAGATTTCAAAGATTCCAAGATGTTTCAAAAAGTTCGAAAGATTTTTAAAAATTTCAGAAGATTTCAAAGATTTCAAGGAAATTCAAAAAGATTTCAAAAGATTGTAAATCAATTCACAAAGATTTAAAAATATTTGTAGGATTTTATCTCAAAAGAGTTCACATAAATTCACAAAAATGTCAGAAGATTTTCAAGAATACGAAAAGATTTCACATAAATTCACAACAATTTCAGAAGATTTTCTAGAACACGCAAAGATTTCAAAATATTTCACAAAGATTCCCAAAACTTTCCATGATTTCACAACGATTTCAAAAGATAAAAAAAAATAGGCAGATTCCTAAGATTTCTAACATTACGACAAAGATTCCACAAAAATTTCAATGATTTCACAATGATTAAAAAAAATTGCTGAGATTTCTAAGATTACGCAAAGATTTCGAAGATTTTAAGGAAATACAAAATGATTTCAAAAGATTGTGAATCATTTTACAAATATTTAAAAATATTTTACAAAGATTCACAACAATTTGAATGATTTCACAAAGATTACAAACAATTTCAACAAATTTCTAAGAATTCTAAGATTACGCAAAGATTTCGAAGATTTTAAAAAATTGTAAAATGATTTCAAAAGATTTTCAATAATTTCACGAATATTTCAAAAGATTTCAAAGATTTAATCGCATAATATTGAACAAAGATTCACAAAAATTGGAATGATTTCACAAACATTTCAAACAATTTCAACAAATTTCTAAGAATTCTAAGATTACCCAAAGATTCCGAAGATTTTAAAGAAATTCAAAATGATTTCAAAAGATTGTAAATCATTTCACTAATATTTCAAAAGATTTCAAAGATTTCATAGCAACAGATTGAACAAACATTCACAAAAATTTGAATGATTTCACAACTGTTTTTCTTTAAAATGGGAACTAGGAGGCTAGGAACATTGGTTCTTAATTTTCTAACAAGATGGAAGAATTTTTGGAAAATAGTTAAACTTTTAATGAAATAGATAAATTTTCAAGCCAAAAAGACGAGCATATTCGAAGACAGTTGAATTTGCAACAAAAAAGTTCATTTTCAACCAGGAAAGATGAATTAACAACCAAGAAAGATGACTTGAAGAAAATAGTTGAATGTTCAAAAAATAATTAAATTTATAACAGAATAGCTGAATTTCCAAACCAAGAAAGATGACCTTTTACCATGAAAGATGAATTTTTAATCCAGAAGGAAGAATTTTTAACTAGGAATGATCCATTTTCAATCAAAAAAGATGAATTCAACAAAGTAGGGGAATGTTCAACAAAATAATTAAATTTTTTACAGAATAGTTGAATTTTCAATATGAAAATATCATTTTCAGCTGAAAAGCATTACATTTTTAATATAGAAAATGAAGTTTCAATCCATGAAAACGAATTAATAAGAAAAAGGGAAATTTTCAACGAAAAAAGATTAATTTTATACCAGAAGAGCTAAATTTTCAACCCAAAAAGATGACTTTTCAACATCAAGAAATTAATTTTATCCAAACAGTTGTACTAACAACCAAGCAGTTGAAACTTCAAGCAAAAGAGATGAATTTTCAACTTAAAAATATGAATTTCAAGTTAGTTTAATTTCCTACCAAAACAGTTGGATTTTCTACCCGAAATATGAATTTTCAATAAAAAAGTTAATTTACAACCAAATAGTTGAATTTTCACCTGAAATAATGAATTTAAAAAAAAGGAATTTAAAAAAGTATATATTTAAACCAAGTAGTTGATTTTGTAATGAAAAAAGATGCATTGTCAACTAAACATATAATAGTTGATATTTAAAAAACATATTTTAATATGAAATCAAAAACAGTAGAATTCAATTAAAAAGACCAATTATCAACAAAACAGTTGAATCCTCAACCAAAACAGATTAATTTTCAACCAAACAGATGCATTTGAAAAGCATAAATTTTCAACAAAATAATTAATATTCTTTTTAACTAGAAAATATCAATTTTTACTTAAAAATGTCAGTTTTCAACCAAAAATGGAACAGTTAAATTTTCTGTTAAAAAAATTAATTTTAAACCAAAGAAAACGAATGTTCAACCAAATACATATAGTTTTCTACCAATAATTGAATTTTCAAGCAAAGAGACCCATTTTCTACAAAAAAGTTGAATCTTCTACTCGAAAATATGAATTTAAAAAAAAAGATAACTTACCACAAAAAAAGACGAATTTTCAACAAAGTACATAAATTTTCAACCAATAGTTGATTTTTTAACTAAAAAAGATATACTTTCAACTAAAAATTGAATAAATAATTTTTCAGTCGAAAAAAATAAATTTTAAAGCAAAGAGATTAATTTTCACAAAGAAAAATGAATTGTTATCAAAGTTGTTCAACTTTAAACCAACTAGTTGAATTTTAGACCAAAAAAATCACTTGTTAACAAAATTGCTACATTTTCATTCCCCTGTTACAATCCGTCGTTTTTCACGCTCATGATGATGATAATTCAAAAAACAGGGAATATTTTATTATGTTCTTGGTCTCATTTTAAAGAAGAGATTTCAGGCTTCAATTTAGCAAAGTTTCAATTTTTTCCATTAACTTCCCTAAAGCACACAGAAAGTGGAATTTGAGAATCGAAAATTGGTTAAAAACGGAAAATAGGTCGGGTTTTTTCACATGCTACCTCAGCTCTTATTTATCAGAAGTACTTCACCTAGGGGTCAATCAATACAAAATATAATAAGCTTTTGAACGGCATTTTAAAAATCTTTTTCACTCCATTTTTTACAGAATTAGTCACTTTTTAACAAGGAAAGGTCGCGAGATGTGCGTCGCTGATTCGAACGGAGCTTTACAGGGTGAAAGTACTCGGAAACTATGGCCCATTGGATTAAAAGAAAAAATATGCACCTAATGAATTTGAATTTTCAACCAAAAAGATGATTTTTTACAATATGGTTAAATCCTTAAAGAAAAAGATGAACACCTTTTTCACTTTAAGTAAAATTATATGGATAAATCATCCTTTTTCCTCATGAATATGCAGTAAAAAATGTAAGGACAAAACACTTAAAACATCGTCTTTCTTGGTATAAAATCTTTGTTTTTTATTAAATAATTTTTAAAGCATTGTTAAAAGATTATTAAAAGATTCCTGTTAAGCACCAGTCGAATCAGCGACGCACATCTCGTAGTGATGCATTCGAGACGATTTCGAGAAAATTCAAGATTTTCTTGAAACATGTTCAGGTGAACTCAAAACTTCATGGAGATCGAGAATCTCAAATAAAAAAATTCGAGACCTCGAGTCGAGAATTTCGAATCTTTTTATTTGAGATTCTCGACCTCCATGAAGTTTTGAGTTCACCTGGACATGTTTCAAAAAAATCTCGAATTTTCTCGGAATCGTCTCGAATGCATCACACACATCTCGCGACCTCTCCTCTTAAGATAAGCCTCTTTTTAAACCGGTGACGGACTAATTATTTGTAATGACTTACAATGAGCATGGAATGAGTCAATACATAGAAAAATAATAATGAATACCGAAATAAATTGAAATTAGCTGTACTTTGATCCTTTTGGAGACAAGTACACTTTCGGCTGTCAATTGATGTTTATTATTCTCAAGAGACTGGGAGGAGGCTGGCATTTAATGGCGGGGGTGGGCTGGTGTCTAAGAGGGTGAAGAGAGCACTGCCATTTGTGGGCTTCAGCAGATTCAGTGCGCCGGAAATCATAAACGACTTAAAGCCTGGCCCGATTGCCAAGCCGAGAACGCGGAAGCACCTCATTACGAATCGCACCCTCGTCTCGATTTTCCGGCGTTTTGACGTCCAAGTCGAAAATGAAGCAAGGCCACAGCTTATTCAGCGATAAAGAAAGTAATGCCACTCATCCCTTCAATTTATACTGAGCTTCTTACAAAATGATTTGAATCTGCGAGACGAAAAAGCCTCGTTCTTTATCGAAAACCTTCATTTTCTCACCCTCCATTTGTCACCCAGATTTTGAAAATAGTACAATTTTTTTTAATCTTTGAGTGGATAAGTCAGTGACCCCAACTTTGGCATGTAGAGGTACTGCGCCTGCGCTAGCTATGCGTAAGGGGAACAAGGCGCGGTGTATTATTGAGTGCAGTTCGACCGACCAAGCTTCGGCGGCGTGGCATCGCTTATACGTGAGTGGCGCGGCCTATCTTGTGCCTTGGAGGTGGAGGGGATATACAGGAGGAAGCGAGGAGTCCGAGAGTGGTATCCGCCTTCTCTTTCCAACCTATGTATCCCCTCCACCGCTAAGCCACTGGATACGCCACGCCACTCACGTATAAGCGACGCCACGCTGCCGAAGCTTGGACGGTGGAACTGTACTCATTGCCATGGTGACGGGTTGTCGCGTCGTGTTCCTCTTAAGCGTCCGAGCGCAAGCGCAGTACGTCTACATGCCAAAGTTGGGATCACTGGGATAAGTAGGGGAGTTTTTCTATCGAGATTCCTACTTTACCGTATTCGAGACCGTTCCACAGCTGAAGTGGTTCATGTCTACGCCAAGTTTCTAGAATATTCTCAAAGGGTCCCGATGACGTCACAAAATAATATCGCGCAATTATGAGAGACGAATTTGCGTAAACAACTTCAAGGTTATTTAATATTTTAATTCAAGCATTTCAAGTAAACACTTTCAAGGTTAAATTTTGATTTCTTTTTTTTCTTTTTTTCTCCTGATTATGCAGCAGAAAATGCAAGGACAAATTAAAATATAACCTTGAAAGTATTTACGTGAAATGCTTAATTTAGATAATGAATAACCTTGAATTTCTTTTCGCAAATTCGTCTCTCACAATTGCTCAATTGCATTGTATGGTGTCATCCAGATTATTCTAGAAACTTAGCACGAACATGAACCACTTGAGCCACGGAACGGTCTTAAGGTCGGTAAGGTAGGAATCTCGATATGGAAACCCGCCTATCTATCTTCTACTCTGACGACTCTTCCAGACTTTATTAAATTAATAATAAACTAGGCGACTCAAATACACAAACGATGAATCATTGAAGCTATTTCCTAAATAAGTACAGTAAAGTTTCTATGAATTTAAAGTCACAAATCGGGAAAAATAGTGTCAAAATAGTGTCATAACATTTTTTCTTGTAGCGAGAAAATTCCAGTAAATTCAATATGAATGACAATTTTTTCCACTTACTTACAATTATTTCTTTTGGTTGAAAATTAGTATTTTTTTACTAAAAAATATTGTTTAAACTAAAAAGTTAACTAAATTTTGTTTTGAAAATTTTTTCATAGACATTCAATCTTTTCGGTAGAAAATTCATTTGTTTCCTTGAAAATTTAACTATTTCTATGTAAATTTAAGTTATTTGCTTGAAAACTTATTTCTCTATCTGAAAATTAAACTAATCTGTTTTTTGTTGAAAATTTATCTTTTTTATTTAAAAATTGATCTATTTTGTTGAAAATTTGTTTTTTTTTTGGTAGAAAATTAACCTTCAAAGTTGAAAAATTAACGTATTTTTTTTTTTTTAATTTTGGTCCAAAATTAATCTTTTTAGTAGAAAAATAATTTCTTTTATTGAAAATTAGTCTTTTTTATTCAAAATTAATTTGTTTAACTAAAAATGTAACTCAATTTTCTGTTGATTTTTTTTTTTATAGACATTTGATCTTTGTTGGTAGAAAATACATTTGTTTGGTTAAAAATTTGACTATATTGTTAAAAATTTATTTTATTCACCTGAAAACTTATTTCTGTAACTGAAAATTAAACGATTCTATTCTTTGTTGAAAATTTGTATTTTTGTGGTAGAAAATTAATTTTGTTGGTTGAAAATTCTACTACTAGGTTGAAAAATTCATTCAAAATTTAAATATATTTGGTTAAAAAATCATGTTTTTTGTGATAAAAACTTCTTTTTTGGAAGAAAATTAGATTTTTGTATGGAAAATTAATTTTTTTAAATAAAAATTTAACTAAACTTCTTGTCCAGATTTTTTTTTGTAATAGAAATTTAATGTTATTGGTAGAAAACTGAAATGAGTCTATATTTTTTATTAAAAATTTATCTATTTTAGTTAACAATTCATCTATTTTGTTGAAAATTTGTCTTTTTTTGGTAGAAAATTATTTTTGGTTGAAAATTCAACTATTAAGTTGAAAATTGCAATAACAAATTTAAATATTTGGTTTAAAATTCATGTGTATGGTTAAAAAAGATTCTTTTTTGGTAGGAAATTAATCTTTTTGATTGAAATTTAATTTCTTTGGTTAAAAACTAGTTTTTTTTATTCAAAATTTATTTTTCAAAGTGAAAATCTAACTACATTTCTTGTCGAGATTTTGTTCCATAGAAATTTATTTCTTTTTTGTAAAAAATTCATTTGCTTAGTTTAAAATTTAACTGTTTCGTTGAAAATTAATTTTATTTGCTTAAAAACTTATTTCTCTAACTGAAAATTAAACTATTCTATTCTTTGTTGAAAATTTATGTTTTTTGGTTAAAAATTCATCTATTGGGTTGAAAATTCCATTAAAAATTAAAACTTTTGGAAGAAAATTAATCTTTTGAGTTGAAATTGCATTTCTCTGGTTGAAAATTAGTTTTTTTTTAATTAAAAATCTATTATAAATCAATTATAAATATATAAATAAATCAATGAAGTTAACTTTTTGATTGAGGTTTCATAATTTAAATTTAAAATTTATTTCTTTTTCTTGGTTAAAAATTAATTTTTTAGACTGAAAATTGTACTAATTTGTTGAAAATTCAACTGTTTGATTGCAAATTAACTTTTTTGTAGAACATTGATCCCTTTCTATAGAAATTTTACTTTTTTGGTAAAAAGTGCAAGTGTCTGATTAAAAATTAATCTGTTTCGATTAAAAATTAATTTTTTTATTGAAAATTCAACTGTTTTGTAAAAAAATCGTATTTTTGGCAATTTAAGTCTTTGGTTCAAAATTTATATATTTTGTTGAAAATGCGTCTTTCTTGGTAGAAAAGCAATTTTTTTTCTTTTTGTGAAAAATGTAACTTTTAGGTTAAAAATCAATCCGTTTTAGTTGAGCTCCAAGTATTTTATTGAAATTAGTTTTTTTTTTATCAAATCCAACTGTCTTTTTATTTTAAATTATAATCGTATTTTGTTGAAATATCAGAAATTAAACTTTTCGTTGAAAATTCGTCTCTTCAGGTTGAAAATTCAACTCCTTAGTTTTTGTGGTTGCAGTATCATATTTTTAGTTGGAAATTTGTTTTTTTTTCTTGGTTAGAAATTAATTTTTAACTACTATTTTGTTAAAATATTTTGTTGAAAATTCAACTGTTTGGTTGAAAATAAACTTTTTTGTTGAAAATTCATATTCTCGGGTTGAAAATTCAACTGGTTTGTAAGAAATCATCAATTTGGTAGGAAATTTACCTATTTACTTGTAAATTTATGTATTTTGTTGAAAATTTGTTTTTGTTAGTTAAATCTAACTGTTTTTTATTTTTCATTATAATCCGTTTTTATGGAATTACCAACCATTAACTTTTTCGTTGAAAAATTAATCTTTTTAGGTTGAAAATTCAACGCCTTGGTTGAAAGTTGAACTCCTTTTTTACAAAATTAATTTTTTTGTTGACGAGTCATATTTTAGTTGGAAATTGATTGTTTTCCTTAGTAGAAAATCAATTTTTGTGCTGTAAATTCATATTTTCGGTTCGAAAATTTAAATGCTTTGTGGAAAGTTTATTTCCTTAGCTGGAAAATTCAACAATTCGGTACAAAATTAAAATATTTAGCGGAAAATTCGTTTTTTTTATTATTTAAAATTACAGAATTAAGTTTAATTTAATTTAATTAAAAAAATTAAAATTTGATTCAAAGTGAATAATAATAATAATAATAAATAAATACAATTTGTACTAGCATTACATCCATTTAGCAAACTGTTTAGTTGAAGATGTATGTACTTTTTTGAAAATTCGTCTTTTTTGGTACAAATGTAATCTTCCTAGTTGAAAATTCAAACATTTGGTTAAAAATTTTAAGAAATTAAAAAAATATAAGCTAAAAATCAATAAAGTAAAATAAGGAGAAACATCTCATCCATTTTGTAAACTATTTAGTTGCAAATTTATGCAATGTGTTGAAAATTCGTTTTTTTTTGTCAAAAATCAATCTTCTCCATTCAAAATTCAACTATTTGTTTAATCATGATCCATTTTTTTGTTTAAATTCATCTTTCTTTTGGTGGACGATTTTTTATCGATTTTTTAAACAATTTTTTTGGCGTCAAATTGTCAAATTGTCAAAGAAGAATCTGAAAGATTTTAAGGCAATTTTGTTAATTTTGCAGATTTAAAAAAAAATCCAGGAAAAATTTGAATAATTTTTTAAGATAAGCAGGTTTAGAAAGTCTCACAAAATTATATTTAGTAGAATTGAAGAGATTCAAAGATTCAACCATTTGGTTAACAATTTAGGTCTTTTGCTGAGAACTCATCTTTTTTGTAGCAAACAAATCTTCTCTGTTGAAAATTCAACTATCTAGTTAAAAATGGTTATAAACGAGAAAAAATAAACTAAAAAGTAAGCAAATAAAGTTTGGACTAGCATCACATCCATAGTTCAATAATAACCTTATTATTTATAACCAGCAACGAGCAGAAGCGTCTGAAAATATCCCTTTGAGAAAAAAATAATGAAGATAAGATTTGAGATGTGAGTGTGGCGTAATGGAATCAGTAGCTCGGAATTCGCGGGAGCGCATTTAAAAGCAATGAAAATACGGTAGACGGAAATAAGTCAGGTCAGCTGATTCGCGTGAAGAAAGCACCTTTGGTGCACCTTCCCTCTTTCTCCTTTTCTTTCTCATTCTTGAAATATATGCACTCGTATATCTATTAGTGGCTGTGTGATTAAAATGAGTGGTTACGCGAGCATGCCAGACAAAAATAGTACAGCAGCAGCAGTAGAAAAACATGCAACCCCCGTCCGGTCTCGAACTGCGTCAGCGCACGCCAATTATTCCCGGGTGCATGCCAAAGTTATGCGTCTCTATTTTTGCCAACCAGAACAGTTAACCTGGCTTACGACGTACTTGGTGATGCAGAATCTGCCACCGACTACCGCAATTAATGTCCGGTTGCGGAGGATCCTCAATCAATGGAGCGCCAGCCCTGACCTCACTCCTTCTCTTATGAGCCAACACTCAAAAGCCTTTGATAAGTTAAATAGAATCAAACTCTGGGAGTCAATGGTTATGGCATGAATCCACAGTGGGTGCAAGTACAGAGTTATATATTTGTACTTGCACCAATTGTCCAATAGCGTTTTACCGCATATGTTCCCCAGGAATTGAACGTCAACCGCGTTTGCTTTATTCCTATCGGTTATGACATATATTCACAGTGGGTGCAAGTACAGAGTTATATATTTTTACTTGGACCACTTGTCCAATAGCGTTTTACCGCATACATTCCCAAGGAATTGCACGCCAACCGCGTTAACTTTACTCCTGTCCTTTTCTTGGTATGTCCAGGTCTCACTACCGTAAAGCACAGTGGGTTCAAGTACAAATATGTACCTCTCTACTTGCACCCACTGTGCTATCCGGCAGCGAGACCTGGATATGCCAAGAAAAAGATAGGAGTAAAGTAAACGCGGTTGGCGTGCAATTCCTGGGGTAAAACGCTATTAGACAAATTCAGTAACGGAGCGTTCACTTATTAC
>CAKNYM010042586.1:74768-95423 GCA_932195095.1 Andricus curvator
ACATATGAAAAATTGGAATGTGAAAATGAATTTTTTAAACCATTCACCAACATTTTTGTTCACATTTGAATTTTTCATATGTGTTGGCACACTCTGCGTTAACAAATCGACACCCTTAAGATTTAATGTTTTGTCTTCAAGATATATTCTCAATAAGATATTCATAATCACTGAAAAAGTACTCCTTAATAACAACCATTCAAAGTAGAAACTAAATAAGTATTTTATCAGTGATTATGAATATCTTATTGAGAAGATATCCTAAAGACAAAGAACATTAAATCCTAAGGGTATCGATTTGTTAACGCAGAGTGTGCCAACACATATGAAAAATTGGAATGTGAACAAGAATTTTTTGAACCATTTAACACAATTTTTGTTCAAATTCCAATTTTTCATATGTGTTGGCACACTCTGCGTTCACAAATCGACACACTTAAGGCCATGTGACGAGTGGGTCACGTTACCGAATTCCTACCTTATCGGCACTTTTTTTTATTTGTCAACTTATTTTCACACGAAGCGCCACATCGAGTTGAAAATTTGGGATACTAAATAAGAAGCACTAAGAAATGCGGCTCTGCTCCTAAATTTGTATAATTATGAAAAAATAAAAAAAAAATGTATTAAAAAAAAATTTTATATTAATAAGAATTTAGGACCAAAGCCGCGTTTCTCAGTGCTTCTTATTTATTATCCCAAATTTTCAACTCGATGTGGCTATTCGTGTGAAAATAAGTTGATAAATAAAAAAAGTGCCAGTAAGGTAGGAATCTGGTCACGTGACCCACTCATCACATGGCCTTAAGATTTAATGTTCTTTGTCTTTAAGATATCTTCTGAATAAGATATTCATTATCACTGATAAAGTACTTATTAATAACAACCATTCGATTTGTTAACGCAGAATGTGCCAACACATATGAAAAATTGGAATGTGAAAAAGAATTTTTTAAACCACTTAACAAGATTTTTGTTCAAATTTCAATTTTCCATATGTGTTGGCACACTCTGCGTTAACAAATCGACACCCTTAAGATTTAATGTTCTTTGTCTTTAAGATATCTTCTCAATAAGACATTAATTATCACTGATGAAGTACTTATTTATTTTCCACTTTGAATGGTTGTTATTAAATACCAGTTTCCGCGATAAAATATCGCCTCAAATTACAGTTTTCAGAGTTGCGTTCACATGTTTTTCATTAAATCACTCAAGCCGATAATGAGGCACAAACTGGTTGACTTCTCGAATCAAATTTACATTGCTCACCTAACGGATAATTTTATAAATTTCCCCCCCTAGTTCGGATTCGCATCTTTATTAATATAAATTACACGGGAAAACGTGATTGCAGCAACTCAATGTATGCAGAACGTGCCTTTGAAGTTTCAAATGATATACGTGCTGCACACTAATGCAGTTATATGTTGCTGAACATAGCTCAGTATCGTATGAACACATATAATATAATCCCTTCTTGAATGTCGATTTATGAATCGGGAAAAATGATTTATGCATTCCAAGTGGATGTCAGAAGGATGCTTTAAATTATCCTATTATAACCAATTTTTTCCTTTCTTGTGATGTATACTTCTTTCAAAAATGAAAGTTAGATCCGACATATAGTATTAGTCAAACACTAGAAACGCCCTATCTGCATGATCAAATTTCAATTTGTTACGGGATCATGTACATTACATACACACAGAAAAAGATTTGGAGAATGAACAAAATTTTTGTTAATTTAAACAAATTTTTTATAGTCAAATTTAGAAGTTTATTCATGTTTATTCATTCATATCACCTCTTTCTAACATTTTTTCTAATCTAACTATTATAATGTTTTGAAAAAATTGTTATATTGTATAGTCAGCTTTAGAAGTTTGTTCAAGTTTATTTATAAGGTGTTAGTATTTAAACTAATTATAACTAAGTTCATTCATTGTAAACAAAAAATTTTACAATATGTATCTCAACGAAATGAAAAATAATTTTCCAAATTCTTTCACAGATGTGAAAAAGTTCATCAATTTGAACAAGAAGATTAATAATGTTAAAACTAGAGAATCATTTCTTGTTAATTGCCGCATTCATAATTTATTACCAAAGAATATTACTAATGCTACTAAGAATGTTAACAATTTACAATTTTTTAGTCACAGTGCAAAAAACCATGTTAATTTCATGGCAGATTCTTTAGAACGTCGTTTACTTAACGATGAAATTAAAGACTTAAATATCCATTTAAAATATTTAAAACAAAATTTTAATAATGTTAAAATAAATTTACGAAACTCATTACCGAACAATGTATATACTAACATTTTAGAAAATCAATTGAATGGCAAAGTAAGAAATTCAAAAGATAAAAAAAGAATAGAGAAAAAATTAAAAAATTAATAGTAAATTTGATGTACCCATAAATATAAACAAACATAAATATACAATTAATTCTAATTATAAAGATCTTCGGATTATAAATTTGAGTAATGTTGTTATTCCTGACAAAGTTAAAGATATTTTAAGGTTAGGAAACAAATTTAGTTCATATTTTTCAACAAACAAATTTAAAATAATTTGAGATATTGTTAAAGATATAGAACTGGACATTTAATTGATTGGGAAAATGTTACAGTTTTACATCATGAACCTAATGAATTTAAAAGACTAATAGCAGAAATTTTGTTTATTAAGAAAAATAGTAATAACTGATCAAATATAATTTCAGATCTTAATAATTATTATAGTCCAATATATAATATAATCTTGGATTCTTTAATTTGAAAAATTAATGAAATTTGAATTTTGTAACTAATTAAATAAAAAGAATATAAAATAAATATTTAAAATCTGAAATTTTTAACTAATTTAATTATGCTGTTATTGTAATCTTATCTAACTTTTAATTTAACAAAAACAAATTTAACCAAATTTTTCTATTTTTAAATTTACAACAATGTAACTTTTACTTACATTCAATTAATTATCAACAGCAGTATATAACATTTAAATTTTTAATGATTGTTAATAATTTTTAATTCTTTCGTTTAATTGTAGTTATTAGAATTATTTATAAATTTTAGTACCTTTTGATATAAATTTATGATACGGCATTGCTATTTCTGTCTGTTAATGTTTCTCTTTCTCTTTTTCACTTTTAAAAATGGAGCAAAACGACAGTTTTGTTTCCAATGTTTACACAATGTTTGTTACTAAATTATTAAATTCAATTACAATTTTTGCAACTTTCTATCTAATTTTTTTAAAAATCAACATAAACTTGAAAATTTTTAACTAAAAATGTAATCTGAAAGGAAGATCCAAAAGGTAAATACATCAATTACATTTCTTAACCTCACTTTTTCACCTTTGTGTTACACTTATATTTAAAAATTTTATATGAATTTGTTTCCACAATTTTTTCTAGAAAAATGGGAAGAGGAGAATTTGGAACTGTTTATACGTGATTATGATGTTTAGAAACTTCTCTATTCAATAAATTGTATCCTGATGAGGAAAACTATACGTTTTCGAAACGTCGATGAATTGGAATAAAGGATCCAACAAATGAATTCTTTTGGTCTGAAGTATGTCATTTTTACCATCTTTGACATTACATTTTTATAAATCAAACCTGGAATATGGTAATTATATGGACAACAAAATATTCGGTTCACCCAACAAAAAATTTTGGGGTTGATTATACCATCCCTGTTGCTTAATCCAAGCAAATATTTTCGTATCATATTCAAAGTTTTGGTTCATCCAAGCAAATATTTTTGTTGATTTAATCAATACTTGTACTTTATCTAACCATAAAGCAGCACAAGTTACATTGCGGATGACTTACCATGGAATTGTGTCATCTTGTGTGAATTATTTGGTAGTTTACTTAAATACTAAATTTCACAAGCAGTATAGCTGTGAGAGTACGGCGACACTTACCGACTGAGCAAGGTTTGTGCTATTACCAACATCAGATAATTACCATCGGTCGGTAAAAACCGCCGTACTTTCCTAGCTATACTACTATCACAAGCCGAGACCATTCCACGGCAAGCCATTTGTAATATAAATTGTATAGGTTCGTCTGTTTATTTGATTTAAAAAATGGTTCTATTTTATAAGAAACTTAATCATGCAATCTTAGGTACTCACAAAATTTTTTACAAAAAACTAAAAAGTGAATTCTGTGTGAGTTCTATGTAAATTCTGTGTAAAAAAGATTTTATTGCTTTTAAGATGGTTTCAGCAAAATATTTTGGTTGAATCAACCAAACCTTCTACTTGATTCTAGTAAAATGCTGTCTTAAATTATATTGTAGATAGAACCAGAGAATTTGGTTGAATCAATAAAATCAAAACGATTCAACCAGAAACTTTGAAGCAAACGAATTTGTTCAACTGAACACAATTTTGTTAATTTACCCAAAAATTTTTCTGATAACAACGAAATGTGGTCAGTAAAATGATTTTGTCGAATTAAGAACATTTTTTTCTGGGTGTATAATGTGAGGGGTTAATTACTCGGTTTTTTAGTATACACTAGATTGCAAGAGGAATAGTGAGATTTTCAATAAACAAAATTCATTTTTAAACAAAAAACCAAAGAATTTTCAACCAAATAATTAAACTTTCAATTATAGAGATGAGTTTTCAACTAAAATAATGAATATTTAACTGAAAAATGAATTTATAACAAATTATCTAACTTTTAACCAAGTAGTTGAATTTTGATCAATAAGAGATGAATTATAAACAAACAATATTTTAATAATAAATCTAAAACACTGGAATTCAACCAAAAAATAAGAATTTTCAATAAAACAGTTGAATCCTCAACCAAATAGTTGAATTTTTAACTGAAAAAGGTCAATTTTCAACCAATGATATGAATTTTAAACTGAAATGATGAAATATTCAACTGAATTCGTTAAATTTTCAGTTTAAACAATTAATTTTAAAACAAGAAAATTTTAGCAAATAGTTAAATTTTCAACCGAAAAGATTAATTTTCTAAAAAAAAAAACTTTCAACGGAATGCATGAAATACCCACTAACAAAGATAAATTTTTAACCGAAAATTGGATGGGCCAATTTTAAGTTAGAAAAAATTATTTTCAACCCAAGGGATGAATTTTCAACTGAAATTATGGATGTTTCAGCTCAATTAATTAAATTTTTAGTTAAGGAAATTATGCTTAAACTGAAAAAAAATTCAATAAAATAGTTAGATTTTCAACTAGAATAGCTAAATTTTCAACTAACAAAATAGTTAAATTTTCAACTGGAATAGCTAAATTTTCAACTGGAATATTCAAATTTTATGTTGAAAAATTAATTCTCAACAAATAGTTAAATTTTCAACTGGCATAGGTAAATTTTCAACCAAAAAGATTAATTTTTAATAAAAAAAAAAGAATTTTCAACAAAATGCATGCAATTTCCACTAACTAAAAATAAATTTTTACCAAAGAATTGATTGGGTAAATTTTTAGTTAAAAAATATATTTCCAACCAAAGGGAGGAATTTTCAACTAAAATAATGAAATTTTATACTGGATTCGTTAAATTTTCCGTTTAAAAAGTTACCTTTAAACTTAAAAGAAAAGATTTTCAACCAAATAGTTAAATTTTCAACTGGAATAGTTAAATTTTCACTTACAAAAATGTATTTTCAATCGAAGGGAAAAATTTTCAACTGGATTAGTGAAATTTTCAGTTTAAAAAGTTACGTTCAAACTTAAAAAAAAAAAGAATTTTCAACCAAATAGTTGAATTTTCAACTGGAACAGTTAATTTTCAGTTACAAAAATGTATTTTCAACCAATAGGGAAAATTTTTTAACTGGATTAGTTAAATTTTCAGTTAAAAAGATTAAGTTTAAACAAACAAAAAAATAATAATGTTCAACAAAATAGTTGAATTTTTAACTGCAATAGTTAAATTTTCAGTTACAAAAATGTCTTTTCAACCAAAGGGAGACATTTTTAAATAAAATTATGAAATTTTCGACTGGATTAGTTACATTTTCACTTTTAAAAATTACTTTTCAACTTAAAAAAAAAAATAATTTTCAGCAAATAGTTCAATTTTCAACTGGAATATTTAAATTTTCTGTTAAAAGATTAATTTTCAAGTGGCATATTTGAATTTTCAACCAAAAAGATTAATTTTCAACAGATTAAAATGAATTTATCTAATCAGTAAGCTCCACTGACCGAATCAGTAATTTTGAATTATCTAAACCAGTAACTTTCACTAGCTATATCAGCCATTGACTAATTCAATGAGTCAAATTTTGGCTACCAAACTCAGAATGGCTATTAAACTCTGAATTCAATACTTTTAATTAGGCATCATTTAAAAATGAAAGCATAAAATATTTAAAAAATTTTTATCGGACACATCCTTAAGGATATAAAATTTTGAATTGTGAATTTTAATCAGAAATCTTCAAGAATTTATTAATTGGTCAAAAATTTAATTTAAGCTTTTTAAACTGAAACAGGGTGGTCATTTTAATTAAGGGGAAAAAGTTCGTTATTGAAATTAAAAAAATCGAACTCTTAAAGCTAAAATTTTTTTCATTTTAAGTAATCAAATTTAATGTTAATAATTTAAAGTAAAAAAAATGTACCTCACAGTCGACATGTAAACATTTGCTGAAGATGTAAAAGTTCTTCATAGTGATTTATTCAACTATCTCTTTGTTAGGAAGCTTTGCAATTTTTTTTTTTGCAGAATGGAAAACTTTTGCAGGCTTTTCGACGGTCTGAATAAAAGCAGGTTCTGCCTGACAGTTTGAAGTTTCAGGAAACCTCTCCAACTTTCAAGCAATTGTTTGCTTGTCCTTTCTTCATTTTTTTATTTTGCAAGTTCTACCAAATAAATGGTGTTTCTATGATTTTAAAAATAAAAATAATATTACTTGATGTGATTTCAAAGAAAAACATTCTTTCAATAAACACATTTTGAAACCTACAAAATAAAATCAATTTCAACGATATTTTTTATTGAACTTTTCTCACTATCGCTTCTTACAAATTTAGGGTGGTTAGTTACCACTAGGGTGGTCCAAATTTTTCTTCTTCGAATTTTCATACATGTTGCCCGGAAATTTGTTTTAATTCACACAAAAAAAAATCAATTTTTTTTGATTTGGAAAAAAATGATATTTAGAGGTTGCGCAAGCCCCATTAAGTTTAACACGTATTTCCCATAAGAAAAAAATACGTTTTTGTGAATTTTATTCAGAATCGTCAATATTAGGTGAATCGAGTTGAAACTCAACATTTCTCATCAAAATTACCCATAGAATTCGAATAAAAAACATTTTTTTAATATCACGCCCATACATCTGTTTTATAGGGTCCCACAAAAATCCCACAAGTGAAAAAATGTCTTTTGCGAATTTTTTGCACTAATCATGATTTTTTTGCGGCTTCTTGAATACAAATTGTTTCTAATATATAAAATACTACTTCATACTGATAATTATATGTTTATGTAAATTGTTTAAACAATTAATTATTTTCAATTTTTTTCCAATTTTCGTCCAATTTTCAATTACAATAAGGTAATAATTAATTAATGATAAAAAACAATTGTTTAAACAATTAATTATTGTTAATAATATTCTCTTAGAATAATGCTAGAAAATTTCACTTTTTTCACCAATTTTCCACTTTTTGTCCAATTTTCAATTAGAATTTGGTAAATAATTAACTAAAAGTAACAAAATTAATTGTTCAAACAATTCATTATTATTGTTAATAATATTTTATTTAAATAATGTTAGAAAGTTGCATTTTTTTCTGATATTTTTAACTTTTTGTCCACCTTTTACTTAGTGAGGTAATAATTAATGCGAGTTAAAAGAAAAAACTTTTTCAACACATTATTATTGTTAATAATATTCAATTTAAATAATGCTAGAAAGTTGCGGTTTTTCTGAAATATTTAACATTTTGTCCACTTTTCATTTAGAGCGAGGTAATAATTAATGCAATTTAACAAACATAATTGTTTAAACAAATTATTAATATTCAGAACTATCTTCTCCTGTCGTATTCCTAGATAGTTGCCGTTTTTTCTGAAATTTTCCATTTTTCCTTAACTTTTTACTTAATGAGATAATAATTAATGCAAAGTTTCTGCATTTTTTAGCTTTTCTTAGAATTTTTAGTTAGGAACAAATAATAAATATTAATAATAATATGATTTTGAACAAAAAGGCCATTTAAAAAATATCACAAATATCTGTTTTATTTCAGAAAAATATATTCATAGAAAAGGAAAAGATTGTTTACAACAATGATTCGCTCTATTGTTTATTTATTATTTGCTCATAGCTAAGAAGCTAAAACAAAGTTAAACATT
The DNA here is from genome assembly GCA_932195095.1 of Andricus curvator. Classification (NCBI taxonomy): domain Eukaryota; kingdom Metazoa; phylum Arthropoda; class Insecta; order Hymenoptera; family Cynipidae; genus Andricus; species Andricus curvator. Next base: position 83,154 of record CAKNYM010042586.1, read on the forward strand.
TCAGAAAAAATCGCAAGTTTCTAGCAATTATCTAAAAGAAGATAGTTATAAACAATGATAATTTGTTTAAACAATTATGTTTGTTAACTTGCATTAATTATTACTTCACTAAGTGAAAAGTGGACAGAAAGTTAAACATTTCAGAAAAAAACCACAACTATCTGGCATTAATATAGATGAAGATGGTTATAAACAATAATAATTTTTTTAAACAATTATTTATGCTTAATATGATTAATTAGTAAGTCACTCCAAGTGAAAAATAGACAAATAGTTTAAAAATTCAGAAAAAACAGCAACTTTCTACCATTAGGCAAATAGAATATTGTTAACAATAATAATAAATTGTTGAAACAATTATTTTTATCTTGAATTAATTAATACTTCACTCTAATTGAAAAGTGGACAAAAAGTTAAAAAATTTCAGAAATGACCTCAAATATCTGGCAATAATATAGGTATAAAATGATTTAATGAAATATTAATAAAAAAATTATATTTATGTTTTCAATATTATTATATAATCATATATATATATATATATTAATATTATTATTTATATTTTTCATATTTATATTTATATATTAAAAATCATATTATTATATTTAAATGAATTAAATTTATTTTCATAGCAATTAACAATAATAATTTGTTAAAACAATTATTTTTTCTTAATTTAATTAATTATTAAGTCACTCTAAGTGAAAAATAGACAAATAGTTGCAAATTGAGAAAAAACTCAACTTTCTACCATTATTCAAAGAAAATATTATGAAGAATAATAATATATTATTTAGGCAATTTATTTAAACATATAATTATCAGCATAAAGTAGTATTTTATGTGTGAGAAAAAATTTGCATCAGAAACACCGACAAAAATTATCATTAGCTCCAAAAACTCGCTGAACCCATTTTTCACTTATAGGTTTTTTTTGGGACCCAATATAATATAATATATGCATATGATTATTATTATGAAGGCAAATATGTATTCATACGTATTATATATATATATATATATATATATATATATATATATATATATATATATATATTTCTCATCATCATTTCTCACCACCCATCTCACGGTTGTGAGACGTGGCCATAGGTGTGATTTACCGCGGTGCTACTGGGGGCTATTGACATTTTGTCGGATGGCAGTTGCTCTTAGTGGGACCCTGCGGTGGTTGTTTAACTTTTTTTTCAAAATATATATTATTCATATGTATATGCATATATTATTATTATGCATTATTATATAATATATATATAATATATAATATTTTATATATAATATATATATTATGGGGGTGATATTGAAAAAGTAATATTTTATTCGTATTCTATGGCTAATTTTTAAGAGAAATGTTGAGTGTTAACTTGATTCGTTTAATATTGACGACTTTGAATAAAATTGACAAAAAAGTATTTTTTCTTATGGGAAATACGTCTTAAACTTCATGGGGCTTGAGCCACCTCTGAAAAACATTTTTTTTTTTTTAATGGATTCATTTTTGTGTCGATTTGAAAAAATTTTCGGGCTATGTGCATAAGAATTTGAAAAAAATATTCCAATGCATTTTTGGACCACCCTACTATAGCACGTATCCAAAAATGTAAAAATAAAAAAATGATTTCGAATGCTCAGCTGTCAATGGCATTGTCTTTTGGAATTGTTCAAAAAAAAAAGAGCGATTGCAGTGTAAAATCGATGCAATCATTTTCATATGAATCAACTATCTGAGTCAATCGTTGGACCAGATCCACGGTATCTTCCTCTGATCCGAGGTTAACGTTCGTATTAATTTCCTCCGGAGAATCCAATGTATACTTGTACACTATTTACGGTTTTCCAAATTTAAATTCTACGCCGACAAATAATTTCGAAATAATTTGAAAGAATCTAAAATGCTGATAATAAAGTCACGACCTTGTAGAAATGTGTTGAAATAGTCTCGAATGACAGGTCTAAATCAATAAAAATTCATCAAAGTAAATTAAAATTTTTTTTTGTCGATACGTTTCAGCTGCTATGTCATCCCTCATCAGTCAAAACATTTATTGCTGATTTTATGATGGTAAAAAACCATCAAAGAAATTATACAAAAAGAAGATCCGCTTGAAAAGTTTAAGTAGGAGAGATATCAACCGCTTATAAAATGTTTAAAATAAAAAAAATCTGCCCGCTTCGCGGGCACATTCTCATGGCGCGCTTCGCGCGCGGCTCGCTTCGCTCGCAAGTTTGAGCGCGCCTAGGGCGCGCGACTGTTGGATCTCGCGCTTCGCGCTCGATCATATATTTATCTCGCGCTTCGCGCTCGATTATGTATTCACCTCGCGCTACGCGCTCGGGCGTATTTGCATCGCGCTTTACGCTAGGCTCCTCTAGATTTTTGAACTTCGTGTTCGACTTCGATGAAAAGAAAAAGTTTGTTTGCAAATATTATAAAATTATCAAAACCTCTACATATTAAGTGATTGTTAAATTTGCTTTTATTTTAGACTGAAAAGGAACTTTATTTACTCAAGGTTCTATCGACCTTAAGGAACACATTCTCATCCAGACACTCGCGCTTCGCGCTCGATATTTGATTTGAAAATCATTTGAACCGTATGATAGAAACAAAAAAGTTTGAGCGCACTTACGGCGTGCGATTTGGTAAATACACTGAGCGCGCACTTTGTGCTTCGTGTCATATGTTCTTCATACACAAATTACTAAATTTGTATTTGATTTCAAATGAAAAGTAATGATATAATTCAGGCGACAAATTTTATTAGTTAACATTTTATTTTAGCTTGTGCCGTTTATCAAAAAAGTTAATTTTTTCATTTTGAATATATTCTTACCACAAAAATTGATTACGGGTGTGTAAGTCTTTTTTGAATGCACAATTTTTGTTCATTTATATGTTTTCGTACCTTGCATTGTTTTTTCAAAAATTTGATTTTTTTTACTGTCAATGTTATTTTCACGAATAAAACAAAAACCACGCATCCTATCGAAACATGAGTCACAATAAATTTGTACCTCTTCCTTGGATGAACAAATTTTGTTTCGGTCATTTTTTCGTAGCTGGTAATATTCGTCTGAAAATTTGATTTTTCTATTTTCAATGCTGTTTTTTACGAATAAAACAAAAACTACGCGTCATATCAAAAAGTGAATGATAAGAAATTTGTATATCTTTTTTAGGTGCACAATTTTGGTGAGATGATCTTTTCTCGTATCTTGCATAGTTTCACAGCAAAATGGAATTTTTGATTATTTTTTTGTGCGATCAAAATTTGAATTTTTTATTTTTCGAAAAATTCAAAAAGTTGTCATGAAAATATTATAGGGTGTTCAGGAATCAACGTTTTTCTCCTCTTGACTTTTTTTCATATCGTGCGTTTTTCGGCTTAAAATGTTCATTTTCGTTTGTTTTTTGGAATTTTGAAAATGCTATAACTCCAGTAATTTTTTTTTTATCACGAAAAGTCATTAGAATATTTTGTTCGTCATCTTGCGTACTACTAATAACCGTACATAGAATTTTCAAATCTTCCAAAAAAGTGGTCTCAAAAATTTTCAAAATGTGCTCACTTTTTGGATTTTCATCCAAAATAGCTGGTTAACGAACTCGTTCTCTATTTTTCGGCCATAAAAAAGTGTGCCAAAGCTCAATCAAATCTGATCATTTTTTCGAAAGTTATCGTGGCTACAGACAGACAGACAGACAGACAGACAGACTACAGACTACAGACAGACAGACACCTTCGTAAAAATCGTTTTTTCTGACTCAGGAGGTCTCAAAACGTGGAGATTTGATGAAAACCGACTATGTCAAATTTTACATAAAACCAATACCTTCTCATTAGAATGAGAATGTAAAAAAACTTGAAATATGAAAGAAGGACAAAACATTAATGAGTCGTTGACGGATGACAGTGTCAGACTGACTGACATCCGTCAATGACTCATAAATGTTTTGACCTTCAAAAATATGAGAGAAAACAAAGTTTTCATATTTTTATTTCGGTCTTACGATCAATTTAGAAGAAAAATAAAAAAGAAATCGAGTCAAACTTCCTTTTTATTGACGTTTTGGCCTCATCTGTGGGCCTTCATCAGAAACAAACATCTGTTATAAAAGTATAAATAATTAAAAATAATGAAAAATACATACAAAAAATAAATTAATAAAACAAATTTTTACCTCGGAAGCAATAATCGGAATCAATCTTAACGTACGTCGAAGCGAACGACAACATTTAAGATTTCGCATTAAGGCCATGTTTTGCATGAGTCACGTGACCTAAATTATCGATAATTTTTTTGCGACAACTCACGTCCACACCGAATGAGATATCGAGTTGAAATTTTGGGGAAAGCCTCAGGAAACAATAATGTACGTTTGTATACAACATTAGGCTCGAAATTTAGAAAAAAAATTTGTTGAAGAAATTAAAACCGAAGCAAAATCGGCATTTTTTGTGCAACAACTCATGTCCACACAAAATGAGATATCGAGTTGAAACTTTGGGGAAAGCATCAGGAAACTGTAATCTGCGTTTGTATACAACATTTGGCTCGAAATGTTGAAGAAAAAAACGTAATGAATAAATAATACCGACCGTGCTGTAGAACTCTGTAACCAATTTTCAATGTTCTCAATTAAACATTTTTGAGGTTCTGGCTCACATGTCTTGAGGAAAATGATGCAAACATCGGTTGCAAAAATTACACTTGATAATATTTGCTGGTTTGGTGCAAATAAAGAAATTGATATTTGATATATCAATGGTGTCAGCACTGTTATAATGCAGATCGCTTGATTGCCGGTCGATATTTGTTATTCCAATAATAACTTTTTTTTCTTCCCCAACTCTATGCTTTACCGCACACTGTCCTTTTTATATTTATTAATATTTTCCAAAATTTTTTCCGCTCTATTTTAACTTTTATTTTTAAATATGGGACAAAAAATATCGATCTCAGGACTGGCTGGGTCACGTGACTAATGTATAACATGGCCTTAAGTCAGTTCATTATGAGATTGTAAAAAAAGTATTGGGAAACTATCGAGATCAAAAGAAGTTTCCCAATATGTTCAAAAAAGTTCACATTTTTTAGTTATAAATGCTGTAAAAACAGCTAACAAAGTGATTTGACGTAAACAACAAATAAATGATTATAAGGCCTAAGAAAGTTGTGGTGATGGATAGACAAAATCAATTCCATATGAAAAACCTAAGAAAGTTATAGTGATAGGTGGACAAAAACAAATCCAAATAAAAAGCGCGCTAAATATAATGTGAATTCAATTTAATTAATGATGTTATTATAATATTGATTCACGTTAAGAATTTCAGTTTTTAAATTAATAGATACTTTTATATATTTATTTATGAAAATTGATTAAGTTGCCAATTCTACAATCCCTTTTATTTTCGGATATTCTATTTTTAACCGACGACCTGTTTCACCTATATAAACTTTATTGCATCCTGTACATTTTATTAGATAAACAACATTAGAGATATTATCAATTTTTTCAGAGTCTTTTATATTAGTGAAACATTTTTTTAATATGTGATCATTTCTAAAATATAAATTAAAATAGCAAACTTTTTTAACGCGTTCTTTAATCTTTCTGATAAACCTTGTACATAAGGCAATGAAACCCGTAAATCAGCTTGTCTATAATTTTCAAGCCATTTGTTCTTTTTTTTATTTTTTTATTTAGCTATTGTAAATTTCATGTACTCATTCTTTAATGACACTTTCAATTAACGTTAGTGGATAATTATTTTGTTGCAAAGCAATTTTTAATTAATCTAAGTTTTCTTTTCTAAAATTGATGTCACTTAGTTTAATACATCTGTCAATTAAACCTTTTATTAATCCAATTTTCTGACTAAATTCATGGTGAGAATGGTAATTCAAATATTGGCCTGACCATGACGGTTTTTTAAACCAATTAGTAATTAAATTTCCATTTTTAGTTTTTGTGATAAAAAGATCTAAAAAAATTAGAGTATTATTGTTTTCTATTTCCAAAGTAAACTGTCGAGATTCTTCTATACTATTGAATGTGTTAATTAGTTCTGGGATTTTATCGGTAGGAACAATAGTGAAAATATCATCCACGTAACGCTTAAAGAAAAGTGGTTTGAAGCTTAATTTAGATAAGGCTCTATTTTCAACATCTTCTAAGACAAGATTAGATGCAATAGGTGATAAATGTGAACCCATCGGACAACCAGAAATTTTTTTATAAAACTGTTGATTAAATGAAAAGACAGTATTATTAAAAACCGTTTTGACAGCTATTAAAATCTCTCAGTTTGATATTTTAGTTAATGTAATGTTATCAAACATAGATATAATATCTAGTGAAACAAGTGAATGTGTGTTAGGAACATTGAAATTATTAATTTTTTCTTTAAAGCTCCAACTATCTCTTATAAATGAATCAGTTTTTCCAGATACTGGCTTTAAAAGATTAGATAAGAATTTTGCTAAATTGTCAGTTGGAGAACCAATAGTAGAGACGATTAATCTCCATTTTAATTCTGGCTTGTGAACTTTGAGGAGGGCATATGCTTTTGCTGTCACACAACCATGGTTTTTTAATTTATAAGCTAAATTTTCATTTATGTATCTTTTTTTCTCCCATCTAGAAATAATATCATTACATTTTTCTTCTATGGACGAAACTAAACTAATGTTAACTTTTTTATATAAAGTATTATTCTGTAAAAGATTTTCAATAGTTGATTTGTAACATCCTTGTGGTCATTTTGGAATTTTGTAGCAATATCTGAAATTTGATTGGAGAGATTAAATCTGTAACTATTTTTCAAACATTTGATTTTTTATTATCATCTTTAATGTTTTTAATACAATTTTGCATATTAGCAATGAAATTATTAGTAGGGATGTTTTTAGAGTTATAATAAATCCCAAATTTAGTACCCAATGCTAAGGTTTCAGCTGTTTCAACAGGAATTGTCACATTAGATAAATTTTTAAGCCATTTGTTAACTCTTATGTCTCTGTACTTATTTTTTTCCTCTAAAAATCTATCATTCAGTAAATTAAATTTTTTAATGTGAGCTTCCTTTTGTTAAAATTTTAACTTTTGTAGACAACATTCTTGTGATTGAAAAAAGTTACCAATCGAGTTTTCTGTAATTTTTCTGTCTATTCTATATTTTAAATAAGTGGAGTAATTACCTAATTCTTTAATGTTGTCGATTATATTGCTGATTTCACAATTAGGAATTTTCTTCTGATAAGTAAATTTGACATTTTGTACTTTAACAAAGGTTTTGTAATGTGAATTATTTAAATTATAATTATTGGCACAATTTTGTATATGTGCTGAAATCAGAGAATTTTTTCTACACCTTATTAAAAAGGTATGTTGTTCTTTTAAATGGACTAACTTGTCCTTCTTTCATATTTCAAGTCTTGTTTTATTTTAAATATTTTATAAGAAAAAAATTTAATATAATTAATTAGTAAGTCACTCCAAGTGAAAAATAGACAAATAGTTAAAAAATTCAGAAAAAACAGCAACTTTCTACCATTAGGCAAAGAGAATATTTTGGTATCTTCACTACTTTAACTTTTTAAGTGGATCTTCTTTTTGTATACCAACAAAAATTTTTTAAATTCACTTTGATGAATTTTTATTGATTTTGACCTGTCATTGGAGACTATTCCGACACAAATCTAAAATGCAATTAGACGTAAATTCTTTCTGATAAAAATGAGAATGATAGTAATCAACTGAAATGTTATTCAAATTGTATATATCATTATGGGGCAACTTTGTAAAGAGTATATAGAAAGTTTCGAAGGAACATATTTAAGAGTCTGATATTCTTTATCACTACCCTGGAAAAGTGGTAATAAAATGTAGAAACGAGCAGTTAGACAGGTTTTGCTTACGATAGTTTCTGCTCCTGGGAATTAAAGAAAGGAATGCATTGCAACTCCTGGACTTACCTGAAACAAAAATAAAATACAAATGTTAATAAATTACCCCAATTATGAAACAGTTTAAGGATATAGTGTTCTTTTATGAACAAAACATAATACGGTAAAATATGATAAATGAATAAAATGATCAATAATTAAAAATAAATATTAATGCAATCGGCTAATCCTATCTGAATATAGGGAAGAATGAAGAAAATTGTTTTAATGAATCTTATTCCATATTTAAGAAAAAATCATCTTGGGGGCTATTCCTAAATTACACAACTACCAAATTACTAAATAATCAGAAATTATTAAAATGAAAACAAATAAAATTATAACAATATGAAACATGCATTAATTAAACAATAGAACCCAACAAGAAAAATCAACTACTTTTGGTTGAAAAGTCTGCTATTATATTTTTGATTCTGAATTCATCTCGTTTGGTTAAAAATTCTAGCCTTTGGTTGGAAACTATATTCTTTTGTTGAAAATGCAACAATTTTGTTGCAACTACTTTTTTCAAAATTCTTTTTTTGTTGTTGTAGATTCATCTCCTTGGTTGAAAATTTAACTATTCCGTTTTTAGAAAACTAATCTTCTGGGTTAAAAAATCATATTTTTGGTTCAACTCTTTTGCTGAAAATTAGATTTTTTTAGGACTCATCATTTTGGTAGAAAATTGATCTCTTTTGTTCGAAAGGAAACTATTTTGTTGAAAATTCGATTTATTTTTTAGTTGAGAATTAATTTTTTTAACTAAAAATGTATTGTTGGTTTAGAATGTATATTTTTTCATTGAAACTTCATCGTTTCTAGTTAAAAATTAATATATTTTGCTAAAAATTCGTCTTTTTTGGTCGAAAATTAATCTTCTTGGTCGAAAATTCATTATTTTTTATTAAAAATGAAAATGTTCGGGTCTTAATTAATGTGGTTTGATCGAAGATTCAACAATTTGGTAAAAAGTTAAACTATTCGGTTGAAAATGAACTTTTTTGTTGAAAATTAAACCATTTTCATGAAAATTTAACTTTTTGGTAGCAAATTACTTTTTTTTTTCAAATAATATTTTCGTGTTGACAATTCAATCGTTTTGTAGATAATTTTTCTAAATTTTTTGTAGATAATTGATCTTTTTGGTTGAAAATTTAACTATTTGGTTCAAAATTCATCTTTTTTAGTTGAAAATTCAACTACTTGGTTTAAAGTTGAACTTGTTTGTTAAAAATATAAATTTTTTTAAGATTCATTATTTTAGTTAAAAATTATCTTTTTTGTTAAAAAATGATACTTTCGCTTTGACGTTAGAAAATAAATATTTTATTACAATAAAACATTATAAACCGAAATATTAAAAAATCCCTTCAAATCCCATGAAGTTTCATGAAATATTTCATATTCTTTATGATCTTTTGAAATCTTTCTAAATCTTACGAAATTCTACAAAGCCCCATAAAATTGCTTTAATCCCTTCAAATCATTAAAATTTTAAAAAATTCTTTCAATCTTTTTTAAATCTTCTTTAAATCTCTTGAAATCATTTGAAATCTCTTTAAATTCTTCAAATCCATTGAAATTACTGGGAATCTTTCAAAATATCCGAAAATCTTGCATGTCTTTTACAATATTTGGGAATACCTCCAGATATTTGAAAATATTTAAAAATCTTTGAAATCCCTGAATTCTTGTGAATAAAATCAGGGAAATTTCATAAAAATATTATGAAATCCCATGAAATTCCTCAAAAATTCTTTGGAATATTTGAAAATCTTGGAAATCCTCTGAAATCACGTGGAATCTTTTCAAATATCTTAAAAAATGTTGAATGATGCAGGATGGATTTTAAATCCAAAAGGACACATTGTTAACAAAAAAATTGAATTATCGACCAAAAAACATCACTTTTTAATAAAATAGTTAAATTTTCAACAAAACAATTACATTTTGAACAAAATAGTCGAATTTTTATTAAAAAATTTAACACCTAAACGACGAAATTTAAATAAAAAAATGTAATAGTTAATATTTCAATAAGAAAAGATAAAATTTCTACCAAAAGAGATCAATTTAAAATTCAAAAAGACGAATTTTCCACAAATAAAATAAATTTTTTACCAAAAAAGATGAATTTTCAACGAAATACATGAATTTTCAAAGAAATAGTTGAATTTTCAACTAAAAACGACAAATTTTAAACCAAAAGTGACGAAGCTACATTTTCAGTTAAAAAATAATTGTCACCAAAATAATACGAACTTTCAACAGAATAGTCACATTTTTATCCAAAGAGTTGAATTTTTAACTAAGATGACAAATTTTCCAAACAAAAATGATAAATTTTAAACAAAAAAAGATTTTTCAGTCAAGAAAGAAAAAAAAGTGGATTCAAATTGTTAAACTTTCAAGCCAAAAACGATTTTTCTATAAAACACTTGAATTTTCAACCCAAAAATGTGAATTTTCAATAAACAAGTTTCTTTTCAACCAAAACGTTGAATTTTTTTAACAAAAAAGAGGGAATTTCAAAAAAAAAAAAAAGATTAAGTTTTTCACCAAAAAAGGAGAATTTTCAAATTAAATAGATATCAGTTTTCAACCAAAAACGGAAAAGTTACATTTGGAGTTAAAAAAATAAATTTCAATAAAAAAAAAGAAATTTTCCAAGAAAATAGTTGAATTTTCAATCCAAGAAAACGAATTTTCAACAAAACAGTTGAATTTTCAACCAAAAATGGTAACTTTTTAACAAAATTGTTGAACTTTTAACCAAATAAAAAAATTGTTATCTGAAAATATAATTGTCAGGAGGAGGCAACTATAAAAAAATATAAAAGGCAAATAATTTTCTGACAAGAATACTACATCAGAGTGGTCGCAAATCTTCATTTTCAAAATGCCCTAACTTTTCCCTAAACGATCTTGCAATATTTTTTTCAAAATTCTGAATTTTCCCTAACTTTCTCTGACCAATGAAATTCTCTGACTTTTTTCTGATTTCGAGGTTTTCCCTTACCTTATTATGTACAATCAATATGGCAACGGCCATACCACGCTGGAAACACCAGTTCCCGTTAGATCACTGAAGTTAAGCAGTGTTGGGCGCGGTTAGTACTTGGATGGGTGACCGTCTTATACTACTGCGTTGCTGTTGGCGGTCGTGGGTGTGGTGAGCCCACACTTGTAGTTATTTACTACAAGAAACTATCCACCTAGAAACACTACCCGAATCGGGTAGTGTCACGCTTACCCCTAGAGGCTCGCCGAAAGGGAAATGGCTTAATGGTATAGAATTAATAATAAAATTCTATGAAAGTCCATCAAATACTTTGTTTATAAAGTGAAAAAAAACCTATAATGAGCAGTGTGGTAAGATTTAGAGGAATGAAAATAATCAGAACTCACCCTCCCTAGTCTCGTCTTCTTTTCATCCAGGCTATTCTCCTTTCCCATTTTCCAACCTATTCCGACATACCTAAACGAGATCCTAGGTGGCGCTATTATCGCGAAGATCTTTAATGAAGCATTTGCAATGCAAAGTGCACATAGGCTAATGCGCGTTTCCTCTCATCCAACGTTTCCCTGCCCTTCCAACTTACCGTTCAGCCCCTCTAATCTTACATCTCGAAAGCTCTTACTTCCGCCTCTGACTTTTTCCTTTCTCGTAACTGTAGACAAAGAGTCAATAAATCGACTAGTTTCGTCGTTTTGAGAAAAAAACCCTACATTGGGGAATACAGGAAGAGACACTTAAGAGGGGCAATTTCCATTCCATTTTACTGCCAGAAGAAATTTAATTCGAGAAGTTAGATTTTTACTTTGCACAATAGGCCAGGAGACCCTTGAGAGCTGGTTTTCGAAAATTTGTATAACATCTGATTAAGTAATACATTGCTGGTAACAACGAATGTGAATAAATTACAAAATGTGAGTGACAGATCGATCCACATTGGTTATACCAAGTTTTATACAAATCCGACAAAATCTCAAAATTATTTCAGCCATATTGGATATGCTATATTTAATTTTTCAATTTTGACATCTAATTCGAAATCAGCGACCCCAAAAACACCCTTATACCAAGTTTTATACAAATCCAAAAAAATTCAAAATTATGTCCGCCATATTCGATCTTCCATTTATAATTTTTTAATTTGGACATCAAATTCGAAATCATCGACTCCAAAAACCCGATTATACCAAGTTTTATATAAATAAACAAAAAATAAAAATTATGTCCGCCATGTTCGATCTGCCATTTGTAATTTTTTAATTTGGACATCAAATTCGAAA
>CAKNYM010042587.1:0-13020 GCA_932195095.1 Andricus curvator
TTTTTTTATTTTTTAACGCTGAAAAATAAACTTGTTGCAATTACGACATGACCATTTAACGTAAATGTTAACGTAATATTATAATTGCAACAGTTTACATATTTATTTTGTTTCTTTTATTAGTTGTAATGCCATATTACTTTACCATTACTTTACCGTTACGCTGCAGCGTAACGCCTGCGTCCGGCCGGTCCGCCAGGGAAAGGAATATTGCCGGAGACGCAGGCAGGCTTTAGGGCGGGTGGGAGTACTAGCAGCAATATTTACGTTCTTCAGCACGTTGTAGATAGAGAATTAGCCAGTAAGGGGTCGAGAGTGCCCAGCTTAAAATTCCTCTACAGGAACCTGTGCAGGAACCTTCCAGGTTCCTTTGGAGGTTCCTTTACAGGAACATACGCCGGTTCCTGGTACACCGGTTCCTGAGCGGGTCCTGCGAGGGAACTTGTGCACGTTCCCGTACAGGAACCTGGGTATTTAAATACCTGTGCAGGTTCCTGTATTATCGTGGGTGTTGCAATATATACATATATATATATATATATATATGTGTGTGTGTGCGTGCGTGCGTGCGCGCGTGTGTGTGTGTGTGTAATTTAAAGTTTGCACAAGAACAACCGATATTTTCGTCGATCCGACGATATTATGTCGTCCAATTCGACGTCGTACTGACGTCGAATTAATGACCGCATCGACGTTGTATTATTAATCGTGTCGACGTCTAATTTACTTTAATTTCGACGGTACAAAAAGTAGTGCAGTAGTCATACAAATATAAATGGGATCCCAAACAGGATCCCATTTATGTTTCGACGAATGAAAAGCAGTATGAATAAGTTGATCGAAACTTTTTTCATGATTACATGAGAAAATAAATAAAAAAGGAAATAAAATTGAAAAATTAATGTTATTTTATTTCGAGACCATCATATATATTGAGTTTTATAGTTAATGCAATCTTATTATTTAGTTTTTCCGCGTTTTATAAAACTTCCGTCATCTTGTTTTCGCCAGGGAGCGTGTTTTAACCAAGCTTTGGTCGCTTCCTCCACTGCACTTGAGTTGCAATCTGAATTGCACACGAGAAAAACACCTGCAACAATTTTATTATGTTTTTCAATCAATGTTTAATCATTTATGATTTAATAAAACAGAGTTGATTGGCAGTGGGACTCCGATGACAGAATTCGATCGGATCTCTCTTTCTGTCAGGTGAGATAGAGAAAATGGTGTGATGTTTTCAAAACGACTTTCATTTACATCCCTCTTTTTGCTTTATGTGATAGGCGAAGAGGGTCCGATCGTTTAGACACGGAGAATCGTACTTATCAGTTTGAAACTATCGGACCCTCTTTGTCTACTTCATAAAACAGAGAGAGGGATCTAACAGAAAGTCATTTTAAAAGGATCATACTTTTTTCTCTATCTCACCTGACAGAAAGAGAGATCCGATTAAATCCTGGTATCAGCCTGCAGAGTCTCCCGGCTTTCTCCTAGTTCTTCCGGTAAACATTTATGATTTCTCCTAGTTTCGAAAAATATATACTCTCGTTGCGAAAATCACAGTATTTTCATATATGATTAGACAAATTTTTATGAAATCAAAAAATAAATTGAATTATTCCAAAAAAACTTTAAATCCAAGGCCTCAAATAATAAACTGCGCTTGCGTTTTATTTTGGTTATTAGAAGTATATAATTTTCATTTTATTCAACGATAAATAATTTTTGAAATAGGCTGGATTTGAATGAGTGAAAATGTCAAAAAAGGTTAGGTTTCTTCATAAAATAGTTCAGATATTGGCGCAGGTTTTGTAATATCGCATGCAGGCATCAGAGTATATAGTTTAAAATGAGTCTGAAAGAGGTCAAAATGATGTCGAATCGACGTCACTTCGACGTTAATTTTTAAACCCTGTAGTTTGCAACAAATTTTGATGAAATCACTTACATTGCAGTAAATGATCATTTACAAAGTATCTGTGGAGCATAATAAACATAGTCGAAAACCGGCTAATTTTTCGACGAGAATTTCGCCTCTACCATCATACGAGGGTTACGACGTCAATTCGACGTCTGATCGACGTCACCATTCTGACTGGGTATACGATTCCTTTGAAATAGAACTGAAGGGCCTATGACAAAGCCACCGAACCCGTCCTCGGGTTGCGGATAGAGAGTCTCTGTGCCAAGGGTTTCTGCTGAATATGTTTACAATGATTAATAAGCAGTCGCGGAAAATTGTCCAGGGATGGTTCCAAAGGAATAACCCCTAAACAAAGGCGTTAACAACCGTGCCGAAAGCTGAATGGCACCTGGGTAAGGTGTCTTAAACGGTGACTCTGGGATACCGGGCGAAATCTCAGAGTACCAGCATTATCCTTGCACGCGGGGCTCTACAAGAATGGACGAACCCTTTTCCTAGCTGCTCGTGGGAACAACAATGAAACCACCAAAACACCAAAATGTTGTAGATGCGGTTCAAGACAATCGAACGCGCAGAGCACCCGACAATGGGTCGGCAAACAATGCCGATCAGCCTAGAGTTCGGGGTGCTGAAAATAATGTAGATGGAAACACGACGACGAACCGGCGAAACGCCCACATTGAGTGGACGGATCAACTCAGGGATGACGTGCTAGACTGCTACGATGCCAGCATTATCCCTGTTCGCGGAGGCTTTATGGCGCGTATGCACACTCTGTGGTGCCAGAAACATCCAGAACTTCAGCCCGTTTCGCATCAGTCTTTGCGAAATCAAGCCGACAACCTCCGGAAAAATGGATATGTACGCGGAGCGCTTCCCCAACCACTGCTTAATCAAGCTGCAGACGAAGATGAGGAAGCGACATTAAGACCAAACGCAGAAAGCAGGCACCTTCTGAGAGATGATCGCAATTTCAGTACAAGGAAGAACATTAACATGCAAGTCCCTCCTAAGCCCCAATGTCTGGCTGAAATGGATGCCTCCCTTCGTCGAGATATCTCGCAAGAGTCCGACCTCTGGACCATCAATTGCTCAGTTTATGGTGCTGCGAGAGCTTTGGCTGATTCAAAGCGAAGGCTAAAACCGACGATGGATCAAAACACCAAAAGACGCTTGCATCAACTGAACAAGAAGATTGTATGGGCAAGACAGAATGCGTCCCGTGTTCAATGTGTGATTGAATACATAACATATGGTAGACCGTTCACGGAAAGGGTTCGAAAGTTCGCCCAAGAACTAAGGATCATGAATCACATACTAAACAAGTCAAAGCTGCTGACAATCAAGCAGCATATTGTTGACAAAATACGGCTGTTATCTGACGCAAGGAGGAGAATACAGAAGAGGGAGAGATGGATCAGGGAGAATCAACAGTTTCTTGCTGACCCATCGCGCCTCTTCAGCGATCTACCTGTTTCTGTAAAAAATCCACCCAAGCCCAAGGAGGTAGAGACTTTTTGGAGAGAGGTGTACAAGATCCTGAAAAAACTAGAGTTGAAAGATTATACTGACAATATCATCCGCTTCAAGGAGTTTTGCGACAATTTCGTCAAATCTGAGGAGAAATGTTCACCAATCACTGCCGAAGAGGTGAAAAAAGCACTTAGAGGCACGAAGAACTTTTCCGCTGCTGGACCAGATTGTATCAAGAACTTCTTCAAGGACAATTACTTGCACCGAATATTTTGGGTGCAGTCGTTGCAGCTCTCTTTTAAGGTCTTGATACCTCTCCTCTTTTTCTTTCTCCTTTGCAGTAATGTTGTATTCGGAAGGAGCCGAGAATTCGATCACGAATATAGTTCATCAATTCAATTAGTTCATCAATATTGATTTTCTCGGAACAAAATCATTTTATTTTGGATCAAACTTTTTTTATTCTCATTTAGCATCCACATATCTCGGGAGAAAGTTTTTATTTTTACAAAAAATTAAGCATTTGTTTTGTAATCGCTATCCAAAGCCGATTTTGAAAACTCACCAAATTTTAATCTCAACATTCTCAGTAGATTTTCTCGGAATTGGCTAACTTATTTACATCAAACTTTATTTACCCGTATTCAGAAACTTTATATCTCGGAAGCTTGTTTTTATTTTATTCTTATACTAAATTTTTATCCTTCGAAAGCTCTAAATGTGGGCACGTTCCATGCCTGCACTTACCCGCATGCCGTGCGACACATCTGTCCCGCATATGAGAACTCATATGTGTCATTCCCAGCGTGCACGCCGTGCGAGTAGATCGGTACGCGTGTGACTCACACGCATCGCACTGTGCGCGCATTTTGTTATTTGGGTAAATTTGTTTATATTCAATTAAAAAATCTTTTGAAAAATAAGTATTAAAAATGTTACATTTTATATATCTGGTGGCGAATACTGAGATGTAGAAAATGAAAAATACATTTTTTACAAACTTTAACATATAAATAAATTTCGTCAAGCATGTAAAATGATGCGCCATTGTGCGAAAATTCCGAAATTATACGACGAAAATAAAATTATGCGTTTTTATGAAAGTTTTGCGTTATACTTAAAGTGATTTTGAGACATTATGCGTTTATGCGCTTCGCATAAACTAGAGGTACTTAAATATATACTGCTATTTCCAATCTTCATATTGTAATTCACCTCAACAGGAAGCCAAAGACGTAACATCGACAAAACTCTGGCGAAGGATATCTATAATCCAAAATGGAAGAAGGTGTGCTGGAGAACAGGATATGGTGAACATAAAATTAAGAAAAGTAAGTGTTTTTCCACTTATAATATGCCTCCCATATTTTATGTCTATATAATTAATTATGGTATCACCAGATGGCTGTTGAAGTTTTGGAATGGGCTCACGAAGAAGCTAGATTCGTTTTGGAAGGTCGACTTCTTATCGCTCAACCAACGGATAATAATTGGCGGCGGGGAAGAACAGTCAAACTAGCTCCGGTCACTGCCATGCTGGTCACCAATGGAAAAGTAAGCAGCAAATGCTATGTTAAATTGATATTATTTTGGAATTAGTAAATTGCGTGCCTACAGAAAGTTCGACTTTCGTTTCATCTAATATGGACGACTGATCAGTTGGATATAGCTGGCGGGTTAACAAATTTCAAAAAGCCATAGAAAAGCAGGCATCCAAAAATTTGGAGCAGTGTTCATGCGTCCAGAAGAACTGTTATCAAAGTGATGAAAATTTACCATAAATTTCTAAAATTTGATTTATGGTTTATAAAACTTTTTCAACCTTAGGAAATTTGGGAAATTCTGCAAATTCATATTAATTTACAGGTAACTTTTGATAACTGATAACAGTTCTGCTGAATGCATGCGGAATAGATCAGGCTGCTGAACACAAATTTGTCGCCCATTGGACGATCTCACTAAAGAAGATCTAAAATTAATTTTTTCCCTAGGGCAGAAAAGTGATCACCAAGTGCGAGGAAAGTAAAGAGACCTGGATTTGGTCACTTTTGCAGCGCTTTATAGGGCTTGAGAGTCGAACTTTCAGACAGAGCGTTGTGAAAATGTTACTATTCTGCCCTAGGGAATAAATTTCAACGCCTTGACTCATTGCGCATGTGTCCAGCTGGACTAATACTTATCCTTGGGTTATTGTGAATAATACAGCGCGTACCAATGGAAGACGCAGTTTCTCGACTCGTGCGCGAAACTTCACATATACAAAGGGGAGAACCCTTTGTATGCAATCTATTATTTCCTGCTTCGTGATTTAAAGTCACTATTTTCGATGATCTGTTTTTCTATTAAATTTTTCGTATTTCATTACAATACTAAACTTCATTCGTATTCTTCCATTTGTAGCCTAACACAGAACTCCTGGACTTATCTGATGATTCCCTTTTCTCAAAACAAAATGGAATTAAGGAAGCTACGCTTCTTCTTGTTAAGGAAAAAATTGGAAGATACTCTTTACTTCGGGTGAGAACACTAATAATTCGATGATTTTCTATAGCGTAAAGTCGCTATATACAAGTAGAAAGGGAATATGAAATTAATCATTTTTTTACTTCTATAGGAACCCTTATATTTGGATAAATGTATAGTTTGTTGTGAAGTAGACCTCGAAGATTATTTCGAAATCCAGGAACTCTCCTCTAAAGAGACGTTCATTTTCAAGGTATCTATATTATTTAAATCTCAAGTAATCTTTAAATCAAGCATTTAAATATTTTGATTAAATTCTCGAAGTGAAAGACAAATGATAATCTATAACATCACAAATTACGACCAACTGTTCTATGTATTTCTTTTCCGCCTCCTTATTTTTAAGGCTGAGAATAATCGTATGGTGACGCGACTAGATCACGTTATCTGAAATATAAAACCTAAGAAAACGACGGCATTAGCTGCAAGGTGAAGCTCGATTCGGGAAGAGCACGGATTTCAAGCCATTTCGAGCGCGGATAGTACTCGGATGGGTGCCCAGATAACAATACGTTCCGGCACGTGATCGGCCCGACGGGCTGGAGACAAACGTGCCTACTAAATGCACGTGTCAGGCCGGCAGAGTCGCAATGCGACCGTAGGGCGAACAACGGTCCGGCACATTAGATGCCCGTCGGTCGTGTTAAGGGCGAGGAACGACGGGCCTGCGACTTGCACGACCGCTCCAGGCTGATAGTGCGAGTAGATTGAGATCGAAAACGCGCATGCGCGTTTTGGATCAGCTGTTCTTGCCGTGTGTATTATCTCATGTGGCGTTCACCCGTGATTTTTCCCTCGGATTTAGCGCGACGTGAGTCGTTCCGGATGAATAAAAGGATCGAATTTTCCTTTTTGCGCAAAAAGGCGGACTGCTGTTTTTGGTTTGCCTTGCTTGCTGTGCGTTGAATAAAAAGTGGGTTAGTATATGCAACCTTGAAAAATTATAGTTCGGGAATATAATAAAGTACCGAGGCCAACCTAACCTCCCTTTCTAACACGAAAACTCTCAATGTTAATAAAATAAAATTTCTTCCTCCAAATAGCACGAAAGGTAATGCAATTCTGCGTCTAATAAAGTCCAAGTTGAAAGAAAAATGTCAATATTATAAAAAGATATATCTTTTGATGAAAATAACATTTTTAATTTTTCTTTCAACTTGGACTTATTATACGCAGAATTTCGTCATTACCTTTCATGCTATTTGGAAAAAGACATTTTTGTTTTATTTACATAACGAAAGATTTTTTTAATTTTAATCTACTCGCACCGTAGAGGGAAGCTCGCACACTCAGCCTGCATTTTACCGGACCGTCGGTCATGCACTTCGCCAGAGCGCGTCGCTCCCGCCTGTCGGGCTAGCATATAGACATCAATGGTGTGTATATTAAGGTGCATATCTGCCGGCACGTCGGTCCGATCGATCGGACCGCTGGCCGGCAGATAACTTGCAGTCGGCGGGAATTTTGCTATCTGCGTGACTAAATGCGAAGTATGACCAGGTTATGTATTCGCTGCGTTTTAACTAATGTCGAGCGGGAGGTTTAACGCCGAGGATGATTGTGAGCATTCGATGGGTAGGGTCGGATGTCTGTCTTCAAAACTCGTCTGTCGAAAAACCGGATAAACTCGGGAGGTGGATTTCTGTAGATTTTCTCTCCCCTGGTCAAACGTCCAGGGAAATGCAAGTACTTCTAATAAAATCGGATGCAGTCGCGAGTCATCGCTGATTGCGATTAAATTAATACAGTGATTCTAAGCCCACCTTAGTAAAAGAAAAATTTGTACAGGCCCATACCCAGTGATGTGGAGTTATCTGGCGGTATATGTACTCATGCTAAAGGACTTAAATGATACTTTAGCAGCGAGGGTGACCCGTGTATAGGCCTCTGTTTCACCAGAGATTTAAAATAAAAAGGCATAGTACAATAGATATTTATGACTGCGCAGTAGGGTGATCCAAAAATACATTGGAAATTTTTGTTTTCTTGAATTTTCATCCATATCGCCCGGAAATTTGTTCGAATCCGCACAAAAATAAACCCACTTGCTTCGTTTGAAAAAAAAAATTTAATGGTGGTACAAGCCCCATGAAGTTTAACACGTATTTCCCATCGAAAAAAGACGTTTTTGTAAATTTTATTCAGACTCCCCTGGCGGACCGGCCGAACGCAAGCATTACGCTGCAGCGTAATGGTAAAGTAATGTTAAAGTCATCCCAGATAACAATCGTGCGACGCACAGTACTCGCATGCGTGCGAGGCACGCTGTGCGAGTCATAACGCACGCATGCCGCCATAACCTGTCGCAATGCTGTGATGGGTAGGTAGAGTGCGTGCGTAATGCGTCTCATATCGCCATCACGACGTATTTCACGTATGACTGCGTATGACAGCCTGTCTGCGACGCATGCGTGCGTTCATCCTGTAGATAATAAATACCATTAAGCCATTTCCCTTTCAGGGTAGGCGAAACACTACCCGATTCGGGTAGTGTTTCTAGGTGTATAGTTTCTTGTAGTAAATAACTACTACAAGTGTGGGCTCACCACACCCACGGTGGGACAACAGCTCGCAGTATTCTCGAATGGTCACCCATCCAAGTACTAACCGAGCTCAACGCTGCTTAACTTCAGTGATCTGAAGAGAACTGGTTTTTTCAGCGTGGTATGGCATGATCTAATTAGATCCTAGATATTTTTTATTTATCAAAATTGAAATATTACAAATTGTATCATATGAAGAAAATAATAAAAATTATTAGTCCGCCTTTTCATGGAACAAAATGTGAAAAATTTCCAAATACTTTTTCTAACTTTTTCTAATACATATATATATATATATATATATATATATATATATATATAATTTAAAAAAAAGTTAAACAACCACCGCAGGGTCCCACTAAGAGCAACTGCCATCCAAAAAATGTCAATAGCCCCCAGTAGCACCGCGGTAAATCACAACCACGGCCACGTCTCACAACCGTGAGATGGGTGGTCATAGGCAACGACGAAATCACAACGACAGGCCGGCCAAACCTTCGTGTGTCATAAGGACACGAAGCGACCCAAGGATGACAGCTTTCTGCATCCATCTCGCAAGTGCCTTGGCATATTTTTGGCACGCGGGTATGGCTTTAAGGTTATGAACCAGTGATAGTTTCGCACCTCCGAGAGCACCTATCACAAGGACAATTACTTGTACCGAATATTTTGGGTACAGACGTTGTAGCTCTCTTTTAAGGTCTTGATACCTCTCCTCTTTTTCTTTCTCCTTTGCAGTGATGTTGTATTCGGACGGAGCCGACAATTCGATCACGAATATAGTTCATTTCTCGAAGTCTTGAAGAACAATGTCAGGCCTCGAGTGCGCAACAGAGACTGCTGTCCGAAAATCGTAGTTCCAGAAAATTTGGCACTTCTCGTTTCGGACAATCGACTCTATCTCCCTTGGAGCGTTCGGCAGGGCAGGGTCGCGGCCAACACCGTAAGAGCGACAAAGATGGTAATAAAGCACTCTTAGGGCCGCATTATGTCTATAGATATACGTCGTTCCCGCGTGGGTCGAACACCCTGATATTATGTGTTCTAGGTACTCAGCGTGTGCATGACACGCTCTGCACCTATCACTGGGAACTTCTTGACATAAAATGCGCTCACGGTATTCTAAGGTGGAAATGACACCGTCCTGGCATGCGAAAATAAAACCCTCTGTACCTGAATTAAGCCCTGATGATTTGAGGAAAGCAAAAGTTTGCTCCTTCGAAAAGGACTGTTTTTCTTCATTTCTGTGAAAGTTTCCGTGCATTTTCTTGTCGAATAGCTGTTGGTTAAATGTTCCAACCTCTGCTTTCTTTTCTTCGGCTTTTAGAAGTGAAGCATCTAGATGGAGCAATGCACTTTCCTCACTTCTGATGTTAAAATTTAGGCCAAGTGTCTCGGCCGCTTGCTCCGCGGCTTTGTAAAGGAACGCTCCTTCGCCAATCATCTCGTGGTTCCTGACCATCTGTAGGAGAGGATCTCTGCCATTCGCAACGATGTAAGCTATACTTAGAACAATCCGGTTATGAAGACACTGGAGATTCAGAAGTCCGCGTCCTCCTTGACGGGGTGAAATATATAATCGCGGAACTGACGAATTGATATGCAAGCTTTTATGTATATGCATGATCTTACGTGTAACGACATCAAGGGCCTTAAGCTCGTTCTTCGTCCATTGAACTACCCCAAACGAGTAGAGTAGAACCGGGACGGCAAGCATGTTAGTCGCAGATACCTTGTTCAACGCCGACAGATTGGAAGACCAAATCTTTCGAAGAAGATGCTTGTATCTGCTTCGGAGAGACTCCTTCACTGATGTTACGTCCTGAATGCGGTTTTGAGGCACGTCCAGGTATGTATAGGTCTCTCCAGTATTAAGATGTCTGATAAAACTTATATCCACAAGCTCAGGGTCCTTGGGAACGTCAGTAATCTTTCCTTTCTTTAGATAAATTTTGGCACACTTGTCCAAGCCAAAGTCCATCCCAATCTCTCCTGTGTAGTTCTTGACAATATTTATAGCAGTTTGAAGTTTGCTTCTACCAGAGGCATAGATCTTCAGGTCATCCATATAAAATACATGAGTGACCTTATGCTCGCGCTGATTAGTGTCGCCACAGAGGTATCCAGGAGAATTTCGTAGTGCGAGAGATAGAAGCAGAAGTGTGATGCAAAAAAGTAAAGGGCTCATGGTATCGCCCTGAAAGACGCCCCTCTGGAAGGTGACGTTGTTCGTTGTCAGACGATAATTTCTAGATGAGAAAGTAAATCTAGTTTTCCAAAGAGGCATCAATCTCTCTATGCATCTCACTATGTGTGGATGTACCTTCAAGCTTTCCAACAGACAGATGATAAGTCTATGAGAGGTTGAATCGACAGCTTTCCGGTAGTCAATCCAGGCCATTGACAGGATGCGCTGATGGGCTGCAGCGTCTTTACAGACACACCTGTCAATTAGCAGATTCTCTCGACAGCCTGCTACACCTTTTTTCGAGTTACGTTGTTCGTACATCTCTCGCCATACAGGCTCAATTCGCCGAACAATCCTGTTGTTGAGGGCAGCTGTAAAGATCTTATGCAGCGTGTTCAAACAAGTTATTGGCATGTAATTCTCTGGGTTGGACAAGTTGCCTTTTTTGGCAGAAGTATAGTGCGCCCTAACACCAGCCACTGCGGAATGGGCGTCTCCGCCTTTAAATATGAGGCGAATATGCGGGCCAAATGTTGGTGTGTAAAAGTAAACTTCTTCCACCAAAAGTTCTTGATACAATCTGGTCCAGCAGCGGAAAAGTTCTTCGTGCCTCTAAGTGCTTTTTTCACCTCTTCGGCAGTGATTGATGGACATTCCTCCTCAGATTGTATGAGGTTGTCGCAAAACTCCTTGAAGCGGATGATATTGTCAGTATCTTCTTTCAACTCTAGTGTTTTCGGGATCTTGTACACCTCTCTCCAAAAAGTCTCTACCTCCTTGGGCTTGGGTGGATTTTTTACAGAAACAGGTAGATCGCTGAAGAGGCGCGATGGGTCCGCGAGAAACTGTTGGTTCTCCCAGATGCATCTCTCCCTCTTCTGTATTCTCCTCCTTGCGTCAGATAACAGCCGTATTTTGTCAACAATATGCTGCTTGATTGTCAGCAGCTTTGACTTGTTTAGTGTGTGATTCAAGATTCTTAGTTCTTGGGCGAACTTTCGAACCCTTTCCGTAAACGGTCTACCAGATGTTATGTAGTCAATCACACATTGAACACGGGACGCATTCTGTCTTGCCCATCCAATCTTCTTGTTCAGTTGATGCAAGCGTCTTTTGGTCTTTTGATCCATCGTCGGTTTCAGCCTTCGATTTGAATCAGCCAAAGCTCTCGCAGCACCATAAACTGAGCAATTGATGGTCCAGAGGTAGGACTCTTGCGAGATATCTCCACGAAGGAAGGCATCCATTTCAGCCAGATCTTGGGGCTTAGGAGGAACTTACATGTTAATGTTCCTTCTTGTAATGAAATTGCGATCATCTCTCAGAAGGTGCCTGCTTTCTGCGGTTGGTCTCAATGTCTCTTCCTTATCTTCGTCTGCGGCTTGATAAAGCAGCGGTTGGGAAAGCGCTCCGCGTACATATCCATTTTTCCGGAGGTAGTCGGCTTGATTTCGCAAAGACTGATGCGAAGCGTGCTGAAGCTCTGGGTGTTTCTGGCACCACAGAGTGTGCATACGCGCCATAAAGCCTCCGCGAACAGGGATAATGCTGGCATCGTAGAAGTCTAGCACGTCATCCCTGAGTCGATCCGTCCACTCAATGTGAGCGTTTCGCCGGTTCGTCGTCGTGTTTCCATCTAAATTATTTTCAGCACCCCGAACTCTAGGCTGGTCGGCATTGTTGGCCGACCTATTGTCGGGTGCTCTGCGCGTTCGATTGTCTTGAACCGCATCTACAACATTTTGGTGTTTTGGTGGTTTCATTGTTGTTCCCACGAGCAGCTAGGGAAAGGGTTAGTCCATCCTTGTAGAGCCCCGCGTACAAGAATAAGGCTGATACTCTGAGAGGTCGCCCGGTATCCCAGAGTATATATATATATATATATATATATATTTATTTATAATATTTTTCCAAATTAAGAAGAAAATTTCTTTCTTACTTTTGTTTAGCTGGAAAAATAACTGCGACAAAAAACAAAATTTCGAGGCAAGAAAAAGACGAAGTCAATCGGAGTTATGTGGTTAGAACAAATATTTTGAACTCTGAAAGTTTTCTCCATGAAAATAGGCTGCCTAAAACGCACGACTGTACTATTTTAATATCTTCGACGTATTTTATTTATTTAAAAACTCAATTTTAAACTTTTTTGGGCTATCTAAACAGTTCCAATTAATCAAAAATGTTTATTTTGTATTCAAATAATATTTTGAAAATTCCTGATTTGAATTTTAAATGCATAAAATTTAGAATTACTGTTTAGAAATTTGTTGAAGTATTTGCAGAAACCCAACTTTAATGTTTAATCGAATTTTCTTAATTTTTAGTACTTATTTTTTGAATACTTTAACACATCTTTAATTTTCTAATGA
>CAKNYM010042587.1:18020-43749 GCA_932195095.1 Andricus curvator
CCCCGCATGCCGTGCGAGTAACGTGCCCCGCACGTTTGCTATCTGGGCCCAGATAACAATGTGCGCGCACAATGATGGCGTATTGACTCGCACGCGTGCGGGTTGTCCCGCACGCCGCGCCATCACCCGAGCAGACATATGCGTCCTCATATGCGACGCATATCGCTCGCACGTGTGAAGGTCGCACGCATGACGGTGATATGCGAGCTTCCAAATTCATGCAGGATTTGAAAATATATTTTTTTAAATATTGTTATTAAATGAGAAGAGGAACATTTTCACATAAAAACATTTTATTTTTATAATTTGCGAGTCATAACACTTAGATGTATAAATAGTGGAACAGCCTGTAATAATACATATAAGGACCGAATTACAAATCATGCAGGCCGGCGGGTGACATGTTCAGGATTAACTTTTCTATGAAATTTGTTTTGTACGTTGAAAATAAGAAGACACGTAGCTTTTTTTTTAATTAACATGGCGACATTTTTACATTTTTTACGAATATAATAATATTTTACTTTAAAACCCGTGCCATTTTTGCAATTTATAAGATATAAACGTTTTTCTTGTTTCAGATTATATCCTATAGTTTTTGCGCTTTTTAGAAATCCACAAAAAATTAAAAAAAAAAATAAAGAATGGTGAATTTATTTTGAATTTTTGAAAAAACTGTTTTTCTCAAAAACCCCTCTTTTTTGCCTTACAATTTTACCGAAAAGCAAAAAAATATCAAACGGTTTTTAACGTAAAGTTTTCAAAAAACTAATAGTACCTTTAAAATTTTTAAATATTCGTCAAAAATGTAAAAATGGCGCTATGTTAATTTAATAACATACATGTCTTCTTATTTTCCACGTACAATATGTTCAATTTAATTTATTTGTGTCAATATGTTTCAGAAGCAAGCTAATCCTGAACATGTCACCCGCCAGCCTGCATGATTTGAAATGGATTCGGTGTATAATAAACTATTATAAATAGTAATATATAATATTATTATAGAATATAATATATATAATATATATATTTATATATTTATATATATATATATAATATTATATATACAATTATATAATAATATTATTATTATAGCCAACGGCCATACCACGCTGAAAAAACCAGTTCTCGTCAGATCGCTGAAGTTAAGCAGCGTTGGGCGCGGTTAGTACTTGGATGGGTGACCATTCGAGAATACTGCGTGCTGTTGGCACATCGTGGGTGTGGTGAGCCCACACTTGTAGTAGTTATTTACTACAAGAAACTATCCACCTAGAAACACTACCCGAATCGGGTAATGTCACGCCTACCCTGAAAGGGAAATGGCTTAATGGCATACTTATAAATAAATATTAAAAATGAAAAATATTTTATATTTCATAAAACGTATTAACGCAATCAACCGTGACATATATATTAATTTCAATATAAGCTTATCTCTCGATGTTTAAACATAGAAAACAAAATATAAAATTTTATATCATAAGTACGTACATTTTTTATATAGCAGGCCTCACAGTCCCTATTGGATGAAATATACGGACCAAAGTCTACTTTTTTTCACGCTCATAGGGTACTTTTTTCGCGCTTAAAGGGTAACAAATGCATGATGAATTCGTAGGAGTTTAAAACAATTCAAAAGAATTCAAATGGATTGAAAAAAATTTTTAAATACAAAAAATTCGATTGATTTCCGTAAAATTGGAATGAATTTAGAGGAATTGAAGAGAAAAGAGAAGAATTCGATGAAATTCATAAAAATTCAAAGTGAATTAAAAAAAATTTCAAATGAAATAAAAACAATTCAAAAGTATGAAAAAACCTCACTGAATTCAGTAACTTTGAAATGAGCTTAGAAAACTTCAAGAGAATTCAAAATAATTTGATGAAATGCCTATGAATTCAAGGTGAGGTTAAAAGACTTTAGGATCAGTTAAATAAAAACATTAAAATTTTTTTTTAATCCACTGAATTAAGTAGAATTGAGTAAATTTAGAAGAATTAATGTTAATTCAAACAAATTCAAGAGAGTTCCAAAGAATTGAAAAGAATTCAGGGTTAATTATTAAGAATTCAGCGTGAATTTCAAAAAAATTTCAAATCTCTTTAAATCTTTAAAACTC
Organism: Andricus curvator; assembly: GCA_932195095.1. Classification (NCBI taxonomy): domain Eukaryota; kingdom Metazoa; phylum Arthropoda; class Insecta; order Hymenoptera; family Cynipidae; genus Andricus; species Andricus curvator. The sequence continues at coordinate 20,147 of CAKNYM010042587.1, forward strand.
TACTAATTTCTAAACAAAAAAGTGACTAATGACTACAGAACAATTCAAAATAATTCAAATTAATTGGAAACATTTTTGAAAATCGAACAAATTCATTTATTTCATTAAAATTTGAGTCACTTTTGAGGAATTGAAGGAAAATGAGAAGAATTCAATGAAATTCATTAAAAAATCAAGCTGAATTTAAAAAGCAATCAAGTGAATTGAAAAAAAAATTCAAAAATAAGAAAAAATGCATTGAATTCAATAAGTTTGAAATGAGTTTAGGATAATTAAAAGGGCATTCAAAATAATTTGATGAAATGCCTACGAATTTAAGGTGAGTTTAAAAGACTTCAGGATGAATTAAACCAAAACTTTTTAAAAATTGATTGAATTGAGTGAATTTAGAAGAATTCGAAAGAACTTAAAATAATTCCAAATGAATTGCAAAAAATATTTGAAAATCTCTTCAAATCTTTGCAACCCAATAAAATCCCTCACTTCTTGTGAATAAATTCTTTGAAATACATTACAATCGTTTTAAATTACTCAAACTTTTGAAAATCCTTTCAAATTGTTTAAATCTCTTGAAAGTGCATTGGGATCTTTTAAAATACCCTAAAATTTTTCAAAGTTTTTGAAATCCCTTCAAACTATTGAAATAAATAAAAAAATTCTGAGAATCTTATAAAATTTCCTACAATATTTTAAATCCTTTGATATCTTTTGAAATCCCTTAAAACTTTTTAAAGATCTTGAAAACGCCTGGGAATCATTTACAACACCCTCCAATATTTCAAATACTTTCAAATCCCATTAAATTACTGAAATAAATTAATTATTTCGAATTATTAATTAATTATAATTATTCGAAGCTGTTCAGGATTCGTCATCCCCGAAGGAACCATCATGTTCGGAAAGGTTTTCTTCATCTCCTGGATCCTTCAGTGCCTCCAAAGCTGCAATTTGTTCCAACAGATTCTCCTCGTTTCCTTCCAAAGCCGCTTGATTTTTTCGAAGATTCTTCTTCTTCAAATTTGTATACCGCTGGTTTGTTGTTCTTAAAACCTCCAGCATTTCATTCTTGAAATGAGCTTTGTCTTCCGGGCCTTTGAACTGCGAACACTTTTGAGCTGCCTCTGCAAGAGAAATTGAAGAATTATTAAAATTTTATTTACGTGCTATAAATAATTTCATCAAATTTATTAAGTAAGAAATTATACTTACGATACAAAATGTTTGACACCCTGGTGTCGCCGAATATTAGGCTACTTTCGCCTCCAACCTACGTAAATTGGCATACCAATTCGTCGGTCATGATCTGCTTCAGTCCATAGTTCAAAAACTCCCTCAATTTGGAACCACCTATCTGAACCAAATGTCTGCACTGAAATAAAATTATTATTAATATTTTTAATAAATTTTCGATAAACTTCAAGTTTAAATGAGGGTTAAGGGTACGTAACATGATAAATTTATTTACTGCAATATACAATTATTTTCTTTCGTTTATAAAAATTCCAGGTTTAAAATGTTACAAGATTAAAGTTTTGCTCTTCGAATGTTAATGGGCAGGGAAATGGAAAAATTCGAAGAAATTAAGGAATTTTCAAAATAATGTTTCGGTGTTGAAAAGTAAACAACAATTTTTTGGGGATGAAAATTCAACTATTTTTTTGAAAATTTGTCTATTTGATTTTAAAACTCATCTGCTTTAGTAGAAATTGCATCTTTCTTGGCTAAAAATGCAACTATTTGGTTGAAAATTTAACTGTTTGGTGGAAAATTCAAGTATTTTCATAGAAAATTAACTTGTTGTTTAAAATTCATATTTTGGTTTTTGAAGAGTCAACTAAAATCTTTGGTTCAAAATTATTTTTTTAACCCGAAACTGTACTTTTTCCAATTTTTTAAATTGATCTTTTATAGTTGAAAATTCTCCTTTTTGTTAGAAAAATAATCTTCTTGGAGCTACTTACCATTTTTGTACACAGTTCGAAATTAGCCTCATCATTGAGTGAATTGAATTGCTCAACAGTACTAATGGGAAAACCAGTTAGTGGTTTCAATAGACTTTCGGATAACTTATTTGCTCCAGTCACATTTCTGTTATTGAACTCTTTAATAATGAGATTATTTTCTTCAATGATTTTAGTATTTTGCTCCTTCAAATGCCTGGAAAACATATACAAGTTTTATTCAGGTACTCAACGAATTTAAATAGAATGATAGAATAGAATTAAATAAAAAGATTTAAAAAATTAAGGAAAATATTCCTATTGTTAATTGTAACTCATTTTGAAATAGAACTGAAGGCGAACTTTTAGACAAAAATATTACAGGTAAAAATTGTTTATTGAACAGTAGTTATTTAGTTTTATGTTTTTGCTTTCTCTTTAGGTAAACGTTACAATTCTCATGTAATCCAAATGTTGTAGGGCTCATTTCTTCCCTGAAGAAATCTCTACAAATCTGTTCGGTACGTTTTTATTTTAAAAGTGTATTTAGGAATTATACCATTGTTTAATAAAAACGTTGCACAAAGATTTATAGGGAATCTTGCAAGAAATAAAATAAGCCCTAAAGAATTAAAATTAATTAAGAATATGCAACTTTTATCTACAGAAAAAGCAGAAACATAAAACTTTAAATAAGTAATGTTAAATGAACAATTTTTACCGGTATGTTGTTATTCTGTAGACACTCCTCTTCAATCCCTGAAAAATTTGGCACCTTTCGATCAAACCTTGAAGTAGCAGTCCAATTTTTCGAAAATCCAAAATTTCTCCATGTTAATTATATGGGATATATACAAAAAACTCACGAATTAAAAATTTTCAAATAGAAAAATTGCAATTCTAATGAAGTCCACAATTTAAATTTGCCACTCTAAATTTTTGAACATTTAGGGCTTTCTATTTCAAACCATTCAGTTTCAAATTCTTTAGTTTTTGCGATTTTATTTATAATAATAATTGCTCGTTTTAAATGAATAGTTAAATATTGCTAAATATTTCAAATTTGAAATTTTTTACTTAAAAAAGTTTTTTTGAGTAAAAAATTTCAAACTAAAATGCTTAAAATTGAATATTTTAGACTTAACCAATATTTGAAATGGAATAAAAGCGTTTAGTTATGAATCTAACAATTTTCAATTATTTAAAAATTAGAAATAGTGCTTAAAATATTCATCCGTTATATTATTTGTTCAAGAATTGAAGCTTTCGAATTAAACCAGGAGAATTTTTAACATTAAAATCTGTAAATTGTTTAATTTCGAACAGATTCGGAATCGTCTTGTAAAATCAATTATTGTTAAATGTTTAGTATTCGAAATACAGTTTAAATTTAAAAACCAATCATTATTTACATTTATAGTTGATGAACCTAAAACGTTTTTCACACAAAATTTTCAATTTCAAGCTATTTTAAATTTCTGCAACACAGTTGAATTTTGAGCAAAAAGAATAACATTTTAATAACATTGTTGAATGTTGAATATAGTTAAATTTAATATCAATAAATATGTAATAATATTATATCCTAAAATAGCAGTATTTAGTTTTCAGTGAACCTCCAAACTGAAAGGAACCTTGACAAGTGAAAGTCTTTATATATTTACTACCAAAACCAAATTATATATAATTTGGTAAAAAAAGTGGATGTAATATTACCACGTTGAACGTTGGAAACTTTTCGGGTCACCTGTAACGTAGTAAATCTACGTATTTTTTTGTAAATTGAATGTAGATAATTTAGATTACAAAAGGCTTGTGATTTCACAACCAGCTGTCAAATCACATTCAAGTTTCGCGAAAGTTTCAAAGTATAATAAATAATATATTAACGTTTTTATTATACACTGTCCTCAAACAGGAAAAGAACGGTTAAAACGTTGATTTGCATCCAAATTCTGCTTTTTTGCAATCAAAATTTTTGTGCGTCCACAGCGCACAAATCGGAAATCACAAAGTTGCCTCACATGACATTTCGCATGTAATTGTACCACTCTCTACATATAATCGTACTATCATGTTGTTAAATGACAGTGTACTTGTTAAATTGATTTCCATTTTGTGATTTTACAATCGACAGATAAATTTATAGGTCATTATTATTTTACCAGGTTTAAGGTGACCCGAATGGTTTTCAACGTTAAACGTAGTAATTTCACCGAAGATTGCAATATTATCAATCTCATATTTTATCACACTTATACAGAAAGTTAAATTACATATGCAATTGTGATGAGAAATTCCATTTGTAGTTTTATCACGTGAAACACGGTAAATTTGATGAATTACGACAAGTTAAATTACAACTGATCGGTCTTTTTATTTTCACTTTTTTTACAATTTTTAGTTTTAAACCATAATTTTTCCACTTCACCCGATGGAAAATCACGCAATTTTGAAGGTTTTGGTGTAAAGCGTGGTTATGTTATGTTTATATACTATACCTACTCTGCAGTTGATATCAAAGCTGGTATCCTATCAATACTCGTATACTATCAGCATAAATACACCTAAAAGCACTTCACTTATTAAAAAATGAAATCCGAAAACAATACGAGTAAAACGCGGAAAACAATAAACGAAGCGGTAAACGCGGGCTGATGGCGGGAGACTGCGGAAGACAGAGCGGAGAGACTACGTGGGTGCGTGACAGCCATCATCATTTCAAAGATTCCATTTCAACAACTGAGCGCGCTTTTCAAACTTGAAAGTATTAACATCATTATAAAATTGATTAAAATTCATTAGAAAATTAAAGATGTATTAAAGTATTCAAAAAAGATGTACTCAAAATTAGGAAAATTCGATTGAACATTAAAGTTGGACTTCTGCAAATACTTCGACAAATTTCTAAACAGTAATTCTAAATTTTATGCAATTAAAGTTGCAAATTGCAGTTATAAAAAATAAAAAGTATTTCATGCGCTATTTGAAATTAAAATTCAAAATTATAATTTTACCAACAATGTCATTTAAAAAAAACTCATTTGAAGTTCAAATTGGGAATTTTCAAAATATTATTTGAATACAAAATAAACATTTTTGATTAATTGGAACTGTTCAGAGAGCCCAATAAAGTTTAAAATTAAGTTTTCAAATAAATAAGAATGAATAAAAATATCTAGGATCTAATTAGATCATTATTATGGAATTATTTATTACGCACGCATGCGTCGCAGTCAGGCTGTTATACGCAGTCATACCTGAAGTACGTCGTGATGGCGATATGGCACGCATTACGCACGCACTGTACCTACCCATCACAGCATTGCGACAGGTGATGGCGGCATGCGTGCGTTATGTCTCACACAGCGTTCCTGGTACGCATGCGGGTACTGTGCGTCGCACGATTGCTATCTGGGTGTCCAACCCTGCAGAGTCATAAGTACCTCGATGGGTTCTCTGCATGTGTGTTTGATGTATATAGTTTTTACAAAGGCACTAAATATTGTGCATAAGATTCCTGATTCTTGAATTTTGTTTAATCGAGGCGAGTTGTACTTCTAGTTTCGGGTCGGGTTTTCGGGAATTCGGATCTGGTTGTTAACTCGAAACGCGACTCGAAGACAGCCCGACCCGAACCAACCCGAAGTCATTTTGCACATCAGTAAGAATTGCCAATTTAACAATCCTAAAAGAAAATACGTAACTCACGGCGAGTTCAGTGTTTTTATTTACTTTTTTCTTAAATTTGTTTAAATTCTATTATATTTATATCATTTACTTCATTCACGAATCTTAATGTAATAGCGAATTCCCCTTGTTACACTGGTTCTTCAATCAATGTAAGAATTTGTTAAACATTTTTTTTGTTATTATAAATAAAAATCTCACACTGAATGAAGAACTGGCGCAGACCAGTGCAATATGCTACAATATTAAGGAGTCAAAACTGCATGATATTACTTTGCTTGAAGCTAGGTATATATTATTATCAGACAGAAACAGTAGCGCCAGAAAAGAACAGTGGCGTCAGAATTATTTTAGTCGAGTTGCGTACCTTCATCATAGAATTCACGTTCGAAAACGTGTTACGTAATTTTGTTATTTATTTACATCAATTAATATAAAAATGTAAGCGTTTCTATTTCGGCTTTCAACAGGCTGCCCTACTGAAAAAACCGGCGTCGGATGCGACATCGTATCCTATTAGGATCCGGCTTCGTATACTAATAGGATCTAGCGTCGGAACCGTAGTCGAAACCCACGCCAGATCCGGCTTCGAAAACGTTGCCGGAACCGTTTTCGGAATTTGGAACCGGATCCGACGTCAGATTCGGCGCCGGATCCTAGTAGGATCTTACTAGGATTTTTTAGAAGTTTTCAATCAATTTTTCGCAAATTTTCATAATTAAAAAAACTCGGCGTCGTATCCTAATAGGATCTGGCGTCGGAACCATAGTCGGAACCCGCGCCGAATCCTAATAGGATCCTACTAGGAAATTTTTAAAAAGTTTTAAATAAATATTCCGCAAATTGTTATAATTATGTCATATTTAACACTTTCCAACTAAAAAATTGTCAGCACTTATGTGATATATATATATATATATATATATATGTGTGTGTGTGTCCTTATTGAAAAATTCCGGCGTCGTATCCTAATGGGATTTGGCGTCGGAACCGTAGTGGAAACCCGCGCCGAATCCTGATAGGATCCTACTAGAAAATGTATGACAATTTTCGAAAAATGTATTGAAAAGTTTTTAAAAAATCTTAGTAGGAACCCTATTAGGATCCGGCGCCGGTTCCGATGTCTGATCCGGTCCCAAATTCCGACAACGGTTCCTGCATCGTTTTCGAAGCCGTATACGGGCGGGTTCCGACGTTAGATCCTATTAGTATACGATGCCGGATCCTAATAGGATACGATGTCGGATCCAACGCCGGTTTTTTCAGTAGGGTGCTATAGTTTCTGACGGTATCTCAAAATCTGAAAAAATGAAGTTACGTATAGTTTATATTCGATACTGAGTAAGTTTCTATATCTTAAGAGCATGCTACGTACTTTCTATCGGTCGTCATGAGTTGCGTATTTTTGTAGGACCCATCGTTTTGCCTTGGAACAGGCGAAAGTTTACTGACCACCCTTGTCCAAAAGGGTCATCCTAACCAAAGTCTGAATTATAATTTGATAATACTGCTCTCCCTGATTTGCTCCCCGAAGATGTTAATCTCTGGAACCTGAACTGTGTAATTTACGAGAAGGCGGTATCCCTGCTTAGCGACAATAAAAGTAACGATACTTCAGTACGTCTGAGTAAGACTCGCGAGCGTATTGCACAGCTTTGGTTCAAAATTGAAACGGCGAGGCGGCATGCATCAAATATTCAGTGCGTGATTAGCTACTCCAAAAGTTAGGGCACTTTCTCGAAACTTAAGGAAAGCAAATCACACGCTGAAGAAGTGTAAACTGTTGACCATCAAGCAGCATTGGACGCAAAAAATAAGATCTCTTTCAACAGCGAAACAGCGCCTTGAACGGCGAGTAAAGTGGATTCAGGAAAATTCCACCTTTTCTACTCATCCTTCCCGTCTGTTCAATAAAACGTCACGTGCCGTTAAAAATCCGCCTAGTCGAGAAGAGATTTAAGTCTTCTGGGAGGAAGTATATGGAGATACATATCAGCTAAATGCAGACGTTTCAGGTATAGCACTCTTTCGTAACTTTTGCCAAAGGCAAAGGTTACAAGGTACAGAGGAAGAGTGTCCACTAATTACTGCTGAAAAAGTGAAGAAAGTTATCGCTAGAACTAAGAACTTTTCAGCGCCCGTCCCGCAGTGGCTAGTGGAAGGACGCACGGTATTGATCCCTAAGACAGGAGATTTGTCAAGTCCAAATAACTACAGGCCCATAGCTTGTTTAAACACCAGCTACAAGCTATTCACTGGCATCCTCAAAGAGAGGATATTAACATCTATCGAGCCGGTATGGAGTGCAATAGTTGAACAACGTGGATGCAAGAGAGGTCTGGCAGGTTGCAGGGAGAACCTGTTAATAGACAGGCGTATTACCCAGGACTCGATCAGGTATCGACGCAATCTGTCCATGACTTGGATTGACTACCGTAAGGCAATCGATAACACGAACCATGAGCTACTTATTAAGCTCCTTGAGTGCCTGGAGGTGCATCCAAAAATAATGAGATGCATAAAAGAGCTTATGCTCTTGTGGCGGACAAGATTTGTCATAACATCTAAAAAAAGACAAGTGACTACAAGCTATATCACATATAAGAGGGGGGTCTTCCAAGAAGACTCTCTAAGTCAGATACTTTTCTGCATCTCCCTCTTGCCTCTATCTATTGTGCTCCGAGGCGAAAGCTGTGGATACCTATGTGGCCCGCCGAACAAAAGAGAATATAAGGTCAACCATCTTTCATACATGGACGACCTTAAACTCTTTGCTTCCTCGAAAGAAGACCTTAACATCCTTGTGGAGACTGTAAATAGATACTCTAAAGCGGTTGGCATGAGCTTCGGACTGGGCAAGTGTGGCTGCGTCCACCTACCCCAAGGAAGACTAGAAACTACATCATCGCGTCACGATCAGGATGTACAACTCATATACGGAAATACCATTCAACATCTTGGTATTGGAGAAATATAAAGATATCTTGGAATACCGCAAGCGAAAACCCAAGATGTGCGTGTGTTAAAAACGGCCCTTGGAAAAAGGTATCGCCAAATTCTCAGAAAAATTTGGGCTTCCGAATTTTCTGGAAAGAATAAGATCCAGGCGACCAATATGCTGGCCGTTCCTATACTGCTCTACACGTTTGGTGCAGTAAAATGGAACGTCGATGAGTTGAAGCAACTTGATTGAAGCACACGCAAGATGATGACAATCCATCGAAGTCATCATCACAGATCTTTCGTACCTCGAATATACCTCCCTCGAGATAAAGGGGGTAGAGGCTTGCTGAGTTTAGAGTGTCTTCATCGCAGAACGGTTCTGGCTACGGCCTGCTCAGTTCTAAATAGCACAGATTCTCTTATGCGACTCGTACATCAACATGAAGTCGCCAATGCTGCGGCGTTTCTATACCGTGCCGCAGAGGAGCTTGGCCTCCCATTTGATTCCAGCGACACTACACATGGCCCAGCATCACTAACACCTTTGGTGCTCAAAAGTCATGTACAGGAAGCAGAACATACGCTTCTACTAAGAGAACATGCTGACAAGCCCCTTCATGGTAAATTCCACGGCATTGTACGTAGAGAAGAGCTCTCGATGGGTCTGTCCAACATGTTTCTCAAGTCTGCTGGATTAAAATCGGAGACTGAGGGATTTCTTTTTGCCTGTCAAGACGGCGGTATAGACACCTTAGTTTACCGCGAGCGCATAATGAATGTACATGTAGGCGATACCAACTGCCGAGCGTGCAAGCAAGAGCCAGAAACACTTGGACATGTTCTCAGTGGATGCTCAAAATGCTCAATGCGGCTCTAAAAGTGTTATATCACCATCTTAGGCACTTCTATGGTGTTGATCTATTGCCCGTCTTGCCATACGCCCAGGGGGAACTCGAGTCCGTTGTGGAGAATGATCAGTGTAAGATCTACTGGAATTCCTCATTCCCCACCACTCAACGTATCAGTGCTACGAAGCCTGATATTGTCCTCCAAGATCTGAAGAAGAAGATCATTTACGTGATTGAATTCTCGGCACCAGCCGATGGTAATATCACGGCAAAGGAGGAAGAAAAACGGACGAAATATCAAGCACTTCTTTTCGAGCCGAGCAGGCTGTATCAAGGCTACAAAGTCCATCTTGTAGTTCTCATAATCGCCTGTCTTGGAGGTATGGAAGCTTCATTTATTAGCCAACTCAACAAGATTCCGGCTTGTCAGCGTCAGGCTCATTCCATCGCGAACCCAAATGCAAAATGTTGTTCTTCTGTGATCACTTCATCTGGTCCGTCAAAACTATTTTTCATAACATTCTACAAAGATTGGTAGCTCTAAAAAAGTATCCAGAGGTCAAACCTTCATCTCCAACTGTCCTGTCTGCCGCGTAAGGTGATCCGCGGCTAAAGACCTGACTCCAAGGAGCAGTGTTGCCCGATGTTATCTCGCGTAAATTTCCCGCTCTTACTTACCTTCTAGGACAGAAGGAGCAGAAGCGGATGACGTACACGTTCCAGTTGCGTCGGGATTGGTTGCTTTAAGGAATCATGATCGTAGCTTCCGGAGCCTACAACTTCTCACATAATTAGGCACACTGCTCTTATCAGATCACTTGATTGCATTACAAAAATGCGTCCGTGACTGATGATATATACCGGGACAGCCCCGTGCAGACTTTTCAATAATCCAACTCTAACAAAAAATGCCTTCGACATATTGGACTGTCACCATCTTAAGCCTGAGACAAAAATCATCATAATAATTTAATATTATGTAATATTATGTGATATTTAATATTATAATTTAATATAATATCATATGCACTTTACTGCAACCCAGTCCGTGAATGATGGGGTAAAAATCCAGGCTTTGCCAAATACGTCAAATTATGCCCTCGGCTTTTATCAGATCACTTGATTGCATTAAAAAAATTCGTCCGTGACTGATGATATATACCGGGACAGCCCCGTGCAGGCTATTGAATAATCCAACTCTAACAAAAAATGCCTTCGACATGTTGGGCTGTAACGATCATAAGCCTGAGACAAAAATGAGATTTATTATTAATTATAATTTATAATTTTAAAGTCTATATTATACTGCATGCATATTAAATAAATCTATTCATGGATTTTAATTAGATCATCTCCAATGTTACTATTACACTTGTTTGGGAACTTGTTTTTGAAAACAATTTGAGTGGCTGCAGTCATTAGGTTCAACAGATTCTGCTTGTTTTACTTTTATATTGCTGCCGGTAATCGGCTTGAACCTAAAGTTTCTGGAAGACAAAGCAAAGACGAAACATTTTTACACAGGAGGGGCCTGAAGTGTACCATACGAATATTAACATGCAAGAAATCGCGGAAAAACGAAAAATCGACTTCATTTTCTCAATTTTCATTCAAATCAATCGTATGCCTATGACCGATAACTGTATGTGATTCTTGAAATATCTCAATAATCCAAAACTGTAAATTTAAAAAAATCAGGAAACGGCAAATCCTTCAATGGGCGCACAAATGATGTGTATTTCCCAAGTGCGAATTGCCGAAGCTGAAAATACGGCCCCGTGTTAGCCTTACCTTGGCAGCCAACCGCCAACTAATGTTATTGGGCCAGCTTCAGCGTTTTTATCGATAAGTGCTTGGCCGACATCGGTAGCTTTTGTCGACTGTTTATATTTACCGGACTTCCCTTAAAACCTATACCAGTATCGGCTCTATATCTATTTTATTCTTAATTTTGCTACGGCATTCAATGCTGAATGTGAAAAATTCAGAGTATGGCCAAACCATTTCCAATCACTAGTCTACTGAGAGTCATATTTACTCTGGAAAAATATATTTTAACCATTCTGGAAGGGAGAAAACCAGATTTCGGTCATTAATGTGCCAAGTATCTGTTCTCCTACGGAAAAGTATGTTTCAAGTGGATAACCTAGTTTGGTTCGAAAGTCAGCTTTATTGCTTTCTATTGGGCTTTTGCCGGCCGTATAAATTACCATCCCCGATTTGAAAAATCACATAGATGGTGGCTAGCTCCGCATCCTGGAAGAAGTAGTAGAGTGCCCCATATACACAGGGTTTTTTTAATATATATTTGCCTGTCAGCCATCCACCAAGTGACAGTTTTACTTAATAACAGCAGACAATAAGCTTACGGCGCTATAACGCTTGCGCAATATCTCAACGCGTTAAGATGTCCCACATCTGATAAATAGAAGCTCTCAGTTGATATTTTTAATATTATGGACAGAGTGCAATAGTTCGACGGGACAGTGTGGTGACAAGAATAGATTTACTCATACTATACAAAATCCAAAGCTGTTTCGGATTCTGCCTTGCTTCATGCTTTCTATAATCTTGCGCTAGTATATTATTAGCCACCAAGTAAAGATCCTAGTATCGACTCTACTGCAAATACCTATATAGTTAACTGCGTAGGATCTCCTAAAGGATCCTATATAGGATCCTTCAAATGCATACCTATATAGGGTCGTATAGGTACATTCTATAGGAAATAAAACAGGTTCCTGCATAGTTTCCTACGTATGAAATTAAACATTTCCATGAAGGTACCTACGTACCCTGCTGTAAGTGAACGGATTCAAACGGATAGGAATTAGCGGATTCAAACGGATGGAAATTTTTTATCCGTTTGAATGAGTACTGTGTGTCCTTTTCAATCATGTTCTATCCTTTGCTAGATTTTTAAATCTTTATCCGTTTGAATAATTTTCAATACGTGAAGTGAAATTTAATCCGCCCCTATCCGTTTGAGACCGAACTTTTTTATCCTTATCTATCCCTAAGATGGTATCCTATTTATCCATTTTAATCCGTCTTTAACGAAAAATATTCTATCCTTATGTATCCTTTTTAATCCATCTTCAACTAAAAATAATCTATCCATATCTATCCGTTTGAATCCGTCTCTAAGTAAAAATATGCTATGCATATCTATCCGTATCAATCAGCCTTCAACTAGTAATATTCTATCCGCGTCTTTCCTTTTGAATCTGTATTGAACTAATAATATTCTATCCTCGCGTATCAGTTTGAATAAAAAAATTCTATCCGTATGTATCCCCAGCGAACACTATAATGCTCATTCGTATTTGATGGAAAATCACGAATTATAACGGACAGTCAATACGTTTTTTGAAGAAAGAATTGAAGAAGGATAAGTAATGATTGGCACGAATTAATATTCTATCCGTGTTACATAATGATAAAAATCAAAGTAGTTTGCGGATAGACAAGGATTAGATGACGGATAGAAGGATTGAAGGGGATAAGCATTGATTGTCACGGATACCTTTTCAATCCATGATAGATGACGAGATAAAATCGAAGTAGTACGCGGATAGAAAAGAATACGGTGACAGATAGAAAATTTTGAATTTGAACAGATAATTATTAATATAATAATATAATAATATATTATTAATAAACATTAATATTAAAAGGATTGAAGATGATAAGAAATGATTGGCACGGATTAAGATTCTTTCTGTGTTACATAACGAGAAAAATCAAAGTAGCTCGCGGATAGACAAAGATAGGGTGACGGATAGAAAATTATGGAGTAAAACGGATAGCCAATTCTTTCTGTGGATAAAAGATTCATGAGAATAAATATTTACTGGCTTTGATAAGTAGATACTCCATCCGTGATTGTTAACCAGGAATGTCAAAGTAGGTCGTGGATAGAAAAGGATAGGGTGACGGATAGAAAATCATGGATTCGAACGGATAGGAGATATATATTTTGCGGGGAAGGGATTGAAGAGGATAAGTAATAATTGTCACGGATTTAGATACCATCCGTCTTGCATAACGAGAAAACTCAAGTAGGTCGCGGATAGATGAGGATAAGCTGACGGATATAACATTATAGATTAGAACGGATAGCCAGTTCTTTCTTTGGAGAAAAGATTCATGAGGATAAGCATTGACTGGCATGTATAAATATCGTATCCGAGCTTGATAACAAGGAAAGTCTAAGTAGGTCGCGGATAGAAAAGAATAGGTTTCCAAATAGAAAATTATGGATTGAAATTGATAGTAAATACAAATATATTGTGTATCCGTTTTAATCCATAATTTTTCTCATTTACATTCTGGAGAACGAATCAAAGACAATAAGTAATGATTGGCACGGATTAAGATTATATCCGTGGATAGGGTGACGGATAGAAAATTATGGATTGGAGCGGATAGCCAATTCTTTCTGTAGAGAAAGGATTAAAGAGGATAATTAATAATTGGCACGGATAACTATTCTATCCATGATAGTTAATAAGGAATGTCAAAGTAGGTCACGGATAGAAAAGGATAGGATGACAGGTAGGAAATTGTGGATTGTAACGGATAAGCAATATGTTTTGTGGAGACAGGATAGGTAATGATTGGCACGGATGAGTATCTTACCCGTGGTAGATATTAAGTAATGTCAAAGTAGTTCTCGGATAGGGTTGCGGATAGAGATTCATGGATTAGAACGGTAAGAGAATACATTTTTCAGAGAAAGGATTAAAGAGAATGAGCATGGATTGAAACGGTTAAATTTTTAATCAGTGATAGGTGACGAGATCAAATCTAAGTAGTTAGCGGATAGATAAGGATTCAGTCGCGGATACAAAATGAAGGATTGGAACTTATAAGTATAAAAACGGATAGTAATACACAAAAACGGATACAGAAGGATTAAAATGGATAGTTACACCGGATAAAATTATTATTCAAACGGATAGATGGATATCCAACGGATATAAACGGATTGAAGAGTATAAAAAACTATTCAAACGGATACTTATGGATAAATGACGGATTAAAGCGGACAATGTTTCAATCCGTTTACTTCCAGTAGGGTAGTAAAGTATGCAGGGCCCTATATAGGATCCTATGACTTGTTCCTACATACAATTCTACTGTTCTACTATGACTAATTCTACTATGACTTGTTTCTACAATAATTCCTACCTACATATGAACCTATCTTAAATCCTACGTCCCATCCTACAACTAGTCCCTACGTTAAATTCTATACTCCGCCCTACAACGGCCCCTGTGTAATATCCCATGATCAACCCTACAACCAGCACTACGTTATATGCTATAACCAGCCCCCACGTTAAATCCTAAGTTCCACCCTGTACCCGGCCCTATCCTTAATCCCATTTACCGTCCTATAATTATGGTATAAAAATACCATTTTTTTAAAGCAACTGTATTTTTAACGCAAAAGCCCAAATAACTAATATTACATAAACAATTGCAGATTCAAGGCTGGTTATAGGATGTAGTATGGGATGTAACGTAGGGACAGTTATAGGGTGTAACATAGGATTCAACGTAGGGACTGGTTATAGGATGCTGTAGGATTTAACATAGGTTCATAGTTAGGAATTAATGTAGGGACAAGTCATAGTTTATTAAGCAGGATACTGTGTACGTGCAAGTCATAGGGATCTACGTAGGATTTTATGTAGGAACAAGTCATAGGATCCAATATAGGGCCCTGCATACTTGGCTACATAGATACTTTCATGGTAATGTATGTAGTTTCCTACGTAGGAAACTATACAGGAACCTGTTTCATTTCCTATAAGTGGTACCTATACGACCCTATATGGGTATGCATTCGAAGGATCCTATGTAAGATCCTACGTAAGACCTATATAGGATCCTACATAGGCACCTATACAGGTATTTGCAGTAGGGTAGACATAAAATAGTAGACCGTTATCAGCATCTGAATATGTGATAGTGGCTACCTGGCAAGAAGGAGTTGATTGGGACGCATAGAAAGACATTAAAAATGGCGGAAATTTTAATGCCTTTAAATGCGTACCAATTTTATTTTTGTCTGAAACAGAATTAAACCACATTGAGTGGCATTCACTCTATTCAAATTTTCGTCAACAGCATTAAATGGCATTGGCACTGTTCGATACTTTTTTCGTGAGAGGCATTGTATTTCATACAATTTGGTGGGTCACCGACGAGTATTAAATAGCATTAGGTTCTTGAGTCTTTTTGAGCAGGGTATCAAAGTGTGCGTGAGAATTGGTGAAAGAAGCGGAAATAATGAAATTTCATATTTTTCGGGAGAAGAATGACAGTGCACTGCAGACGCAGCAATGAGTGCTCTATTGCGATGCTCCAATTTCGCATTTCACGCCAGTTTGCACTCAAACACCGAACACAATTGCGAAAATCGCGAAAAATTCAACATTTTTGATGAGGCGTACGGACGTAATAGGTCTGGACATCCGAGAGTGTAAAATCTTAGATTTTTACATTTTAAGATTTGTTTTAAATTATACTAAACAGAGAAAAACATTCTCCACATCAACTCAAATGTTCCTTCGATGCAAATTTTGAATCATAACTCCGAAAAAGACGAAAGGAATTATTTATTTGAGTGTTGAAATCCTGAAAGCACTTACTTTTATTTTTATTTGGAATGTGAAAAAGGCGTCGTCATTAAATTCAAAGAGTTTTTAAACTTAAAAAAAAGGAAAAATACAAATTAAAATATAAATAAATTCACTATATTTACAACCTTTGAACATTTGCCTATGAAGAGCGCGAATTTTCATAAAATGATTCTGATTCTTGGTAATATTTTTGTAAGGATCATTAATTTTTTATCAAAAAATATTTTGATTTTCTGGCAAATCTCAGTCTGACAATCATAGGTTGTAGCCAGAAAATCGGTGCTACTAACCTCTTTCATTAATAAAACAAAATATGTTTAAGAGTGTAATTACTAAAATTTGGCCTAGAAGGTTTTTTTAATTTTAGGCAAGTACCTGGCTCGAACCACTCAACCACCTTACTAGCCCCTGGAAAAAATCTTCACTCCAGAGGATCGAGAAGCAGTTTTACGAATTCGAACGATTTCGCAATTAGAGAAAGAGTGCTGGCGATCCGGGTGTAACCACAATTACCCCCTAGGAAGTTGCACCTCCTATCTGAAATTGTATTTTAAAGAAATTTTAAAGAACATTCTAAATTGCACTATATTTAAATGACTTCTTGTTAATAAAGGTTTCGTACAAAGAACGTTACCACTTTGTACAAACCGAGCCAAGAATCACCACACTTTACTTACTAGTTATAATCCAACATGCCTTATGACAGAGACCATACTAAATCTGCCACAGAAATAGACTCCTGAGTGCTTAGTGCTGCTTTATTGGGTAAATAATAATTATGAGAGACATTTATCACTGTAAACAATTTAACGGCGGCGAGAGCGTGAACGCGTGTTTAGCTGCCCGTAGCGACCGGTATTCAGGTTGCTGATGGCGTTGCTGCTGGTGCCTGGCTTCCGGGAGTTGACCTCTTCACGAGCATCAGAACAGGAATGCAGCTCTTTGTTCTGCTTCGATTGCATTTCCGCTTGTCGAACCATTGTGAATCCCTGCTCGAGTGTTAATGCAGGCATGAGTTGCAACCTTTCAGACGTCCTAATGTCCCGAACTCCAATCACTATTCGATCACGGAATAACATAACCTTGAGATCGCCATACTCACATGTTCCTGCTAGCGAGTATAAAGAACTTACGAGAGAATCCACTGATTCTCCCTCCTGTTGGATTCTGGAGTTGAATTTAAATCTCTCAAAAACGACGTTGGGTTTCATAGAAAAATATGCGTCGAATCTTGCTTTGACATTTTGGAGAGTCGCGTCTTGGGGGATCTGAGGATAGATCTGCGCGAGGATCTCTTCTGATCTTTCGCCCATCGAATAACATAACAGGTCAATTTTTTCACTGTCCGTTTTAGTAGAAAGATTCGCGACGGAAATGTAATGTTGGAATCGTTTAATCCAGATAGGCCGCGCTTCCGGTTTTGAGAAATCGAATTCACTTGGTGCTTGTACGTTAGCATTGTTAATAGTAACTGCAGTAGAGTTTTCCTTACCCATTTTGACTTGGGAGGCTATTCCCATTCACTGATTCCGTTGCGGCACAACACGTGGATCAGCTCGAGAAAGTTTAGTGAGATTCTAGATCCCATGGGGTTTTTTGTCACCAGATTTTCGCGTGAATTCGAACGCGCACTTCTGACACCCTGTTGCGTTATTGGGTAAACAATAATTTTCAGAGACATTTATCACTGTTAACAATGTAACGGGGGCGAGAGTGTGATCGCGTGTTTAGCTGCCCGTAGCGACCGGTATTCTGGTTCCTTCTTCTTCTTGATTGTGGCTTATTGCTATTCAGCAAACGGCCAGAACTAAACATAAAATTGATCACGTTGAAATTTTTCCCATGAAACTTCTGGTAGTAACTCAATCCAGTAAGTGTATTCCTTCCAATCACTATGAGCACGAACGTAGACCCCAGTCATGCCACCTCTTAACCGCATGGTTAAAAAACTTGTATAAAACTACAGAATAATATTTCCCTTCCAAAAAAAAAACTCCCCAATTTCGCTCACTGCTTCAATATCTGGCTCAAATATCAGTTCCGAAAGTCTGACTTGCTTAAGGAATCTGCCCGGAAACCGTCTAGAAAGATAGCCCAGGAAGGTTGGCCTTCCTTCCGAAAGAAGGGAATACTCATTGATTAGATGGTCAAGATCTCTGAACCCGTAACCACATTCACATTGACCCGGCTGGAGTCTTAAATGCAATATGCTCAAAATATTCCCTTCTACTATTCGCGTCTTTCTTATAAGGCCAAAGGCGCGAGCACCAAGACTCAAAGTCATCCTTGTTACAGCTCACCATATCCCCTTTTTCCAGGCCCGTTTGTAATCCGAGAGACAAAAGTCTTGCAGATCACGCACATAAATCAGCGACTTCGTTACTCGAGATTCCAGCATGAGCAGGGATCCACATCAACACAATTGTGTGACCACATCTAGAAGCCCTTGCCAAAAGATCTCCAATCTTCCGTGCTAGAACGGGGCCCTGAGGGTCCAAGAACCTATCTCTAATACAGCGTAGAGCTGACTGAGAACCCGAACAAATAACAAACCTCCCTATCTCCCCCTTAAGAACATGCCTGACAGCAGACAGGATCGCATTAGAGCTCAGACGAGCGAACCGAAGTGCCCCACTGAAGGGGAAGACCATATCTAAAATCCAACTCCGGAATATAGAAACCACAGCCTGAAGTCTCAGAGGTCCTATTAACCGAACCATCGGTAAAAATCCACGTTGAGGCCGGGTATGCCGCATAGTGGACCTTTTTTGAAATTCTGTCTCAAAATCGTAGAAATTTGGATAGGAAATTGTGACCTTGAAAATCAGTGTTGAAGGTGGAATTTTTGGCAAAAAAAAAATCGTTTATTGAATACCAAAAACGCTTAAATTTTACATTTTATGTGCTATACATGTTTTTATATATATTTTTGCATGCCCAATCCGAATCTGACATGTAAATCGTTGTAAGACAAAATCCAAAATGACGGAGCCAATATGGCAGACCAAAATTGTAAAACGAAACCGATTGGACTAAAATTTGCTACAAGGTGGTTTTTCAGGTCGCTGATTATAAATACAAGGTCAAAATAATAAAATTCAAAATGGCGGACCAAAATTGTAAAAAGAAACCGATTTGACTAAAATTTGCTACAAGGGGGCTTTTTGGGTCACTGATTTCAAATACAGGGTCAAAATTAAAAAATTAAAAATGGCGGATTCAATATGGCGGACAACCATTGTAAAAGAAAAACGACTTGACTAAAGAATGCCACTCGGGGTTTTTTCAGGTCGCTGATTTTAAATCAAGGATCAAAATTAAAAAATTTAAAATGGCGGATCCAATATGGCGGACCAAAATTGTAAAATGAAATGGATTTGACTAAAGAATGCTACTCGGGTTTTTTTTTCGGGTCGCTGATTTTAAATCCAGGGTCAAAATTAAAAAATTAGAAATGGCGGATCCAATATGGCTGACCAAAATTGTAAAAGGACACGGATTGGACTAAAGAATGCTACTTGGGTTTTTTTTTCGGGTCGCTGATTTTAAATCCAGGGTCAAAATTGAAAAATTTAAAATGGCGGATCCAATATGTAGCAGGAGAAAGCATAGATCTACGAATACTGAGGGGAGGTTCATTAGCCTCCGATAGAAGAACCGAGATTGGAGTAGATCTCATGCAGCCAAGGATTACCCTCAACATTAATCGCTCGGAGTGCATTGCCTGCAATATATTTAATGTGCGGAACCCATGTAAGACGCATATCCAACACAACCCCCAGGTACATCAAGGTAGTTTGACAGTTTATTGCCTGCCCATCAACTACAAGTGTGATCTCCTCCAGAACAACACGACCTCTTGTGAATACACAAAGCTGGCATTTTGGTAACGATATAGATAGACCCAATGACTTGAGCCAGACCGAAAGTAATACAAACGCACTTCGAAGAAGGTCCAAGGCCGCCGCTCTGTCCCGATTTTTAACCATCAATAACAGGTCATCTGCATACTGCCAGGCCCTCACTCCCCTCGGGACACAATCCTCAAGCCTTCCAAGATCGAGGTTGAACAGGATTGGAGATAACCCCTCCCCCCTGCGGAACCCCCAGACCACACATCCTCCGATCCTTGCTGTCAGAGGAGCAGTCAGAATTGAAGCAAAATTTAAGATTCTAGCAGGGACACCCAATTCCCTGAGATTATCTATGAGCACCACCCTGAAAAAACAAGTTCTCGTCCGATCACTGAAGTTAAGCAGCGTTAGGCGCGGTTAGTACTTGGATGGGTGACCATTCGAGAATACTGCGTGCTGTTGGCCCATCGTGGGTGTGGTGAGCCCACACTTGTAGTTATTTACTGCAAGAAACTATCCACCTAGAAACACTACCCGAATCGGGTAGTGTCACGCCTACCCTGAAAGGGAAATGGCTTAATGGTATACTACTACCCCCGAAAGAACTGCATTGAAGTCTCCCTTTATGTCAATAGCAAGAGCCAAGGTAAGTTCCGCCTCACCTAGACCCTGGATTACCTCAGTAGCAACTGAGGCCACACAATCAAGAGCCGATCTACTTCGTCGAAAGCCATACTGAAACCTAGGTATCCAGTTCCTCTTCTCGGCCATAAAGATATTGGGCGAAATCCCTTCGCAGCAGCTTTTGGAATGAAAATCACCATTGTCTCCGTCCAGACTTCCGCATATATAGAATTCGCAAACATCCTATTAAAGAAAAGATAGATAAAGTCCAGAGTACCAGTGGAAAAGCCCCTTATGATCTCATAAGTAATACCATCCAACCCAGTACCAGGATTAAGCGTCTAACTGAAATCCTTAAAAGCAAAAAACTTCTGAAATCTAAGAAATCGCTTAACCTCCTGGTCAACTCCTTTACAAACAGCCTTCTCATCTCTCGACAGATTAGCCAGATATTCCTTCAAGGCCGTCCTCCTCCGAACTAATGCCTCATCACATTCGGAATTTCACCACAAGAGTTGAGCCTTCCTCTTACCTTTCTGCGAGCCACATCGGAACGCCCCCATTCCACCAGAATTTTGAAAATATGGTCCATAAAATGTTCATACACTGTAGACGGGTTCAAACCGCCATTCAATTCCTGCGCAAGGGATGGAATCAACTCCTCAACGCCTTTGCGAAAGAGGAACCAATTTAAAGACTTGATGTTAAATCTCCTAGATGATGAGCTGGACATCGTAGGGGTAGCATCGATACACCCATACACCAGAAAATGATCAGAGTGGTAGGTATCCTCCGAAACATCCACCGAGGCCAAGTGAGCCAGGGAAGAGGAGAGAAAGACCAAATCCAGGTTTGAACCAGATTGTCCCGGAGAAGGAAGAAAAGTAGGCTCATGGTCATTCAGGGGAACTAGATCCCTATCAGAAACAGCCATACTCAATTCGCTCCCCGAAGCATTCTCCCAAACCGCGCCCCACATTCCGGAATGAGTATTGAAATCCCCACTAAGAATAATATGGTCCACACACTGATATATATATAATGCATCAGTACGCGACTTGAGAGCGTTACTCCTCACATTTGTACTCGAAGTCCTGAGGTTAGGCTGCGAGCCACGACCCCTCGACTTTCCATTGGCACCCGAGTTCCTAAAAGATGACATGTTACCAGGTTCAGAGATCCATCCGAAAATAATGTCTTAATGTAACAAATACCGCACAAAATTATTCTACAAGCTCGGCCCCCCCCCCCCCCGCCGCCAGCAAGCATTTTATGCGTAAAAGGAAAGATTTCTCAAAAATTTTAATTTGCAGTTTAACACCAAATGGAAGGGTTCATCAAGAAACAATTTAAAATTTTGAGATCCCAACCATGACCAAAAATTCACTTCACATACAATCAGTGAAAGCGGAAGCAATTTATGGCTCAAGCAACAGCAGACAAAATTACTATAGGATAAATTAAGAAGGAGGCATATTGGAGAAAACAGAAAGATTAGGAGCGGCTATAAACACCAGATATACATCAAAATACAGTTTATACGATACCAGATTGGGTTGGTGTGTGATATTCAAAGTCAAAACATGGCAACATTGCAAGCAAAATAGAGGCTATAGGTGACCCTGGCACATGTAAAAGATTCTCAGCAGAGATAAGACATGAAAGTTTCAAAAGAATCACTCTAAAGTTGTGTTTAAAAACTCTGAGGAACAGCCAATATTCTACAAGCTACACATCATTGGCCTACACTATCACCAAACTCCAAAGCACATTCAAGAGTTTAACGCAATTCCAAAACTGAATGTAATTTTCACAAGAAAAGATGCATCTGATTGCACCCAGCCACTTTCCGAAGCTCCAAAAAGGAAGCTTTAGACGTCTTTATATTTCCACATCACTGTACTTTCATCTCAGTTCAAAAGACCATTCAATCTCTCATAATTATTTAAGTCCAGAATGGCGAGACATAGCACGCCACAAACACTCCAACAGGTACCATAAAGACAGGAGAAGCACACCGGACCGCTCATCTCGAGCACTCGAACCGGAATCCGAATTCTGGTTGCTGATGGCCAGTGTTGCCAGATACCTATTTAAGCGAGTCGCAGCTTGGGTGCGCCCGAGACGCAAGAAAACCGCGCACGCTTGAATAGCCCAAAATCGCGCACTTCCGGTCTGAATCAGCCCAAAGTAGCGACTTTCACAATTTTGTTCCGAGGAAAGGGGATAAAAAGCACACAAATGTGTGCTTTGATAACCAGATACGTGGTGACGCTGTCCTCTTACCTCGGCACCTCATGGATGGAAACCATGCTTAACAGTGTAATGGCCGTAACACACGCCCACACGCGCGGTTCTCGCCGACGTTGCGACTGCGATTGCTGTTGGCGTTAACGTCTCGACCAATCAGAGCGCAGGAGCTGACGTTGGCGGCTGCGATCGCAAGGATGCCGGCGGGCAGGAGTGCCAACTCTTAATCGGAAAACGACGTGAAACTCAATCCTGGCGGCAGTGATGCCAATGTGGGCGCCTTGAGCTACTGCGCTTGCGTCAGGGTCGCGCGCTAGTTGGCCGCAGTTAGCGCGGAATTCAAAATGGCTATCAAAAACAACTCTGTAATTAAAATTAATAATTATCACAAAATGCACAAGAATGTATATAAATTATATTTATTAAAAATTTTTTGTGAAATATAAGTTAGTTTTGGGAATTTAATGAAAATAAACTGTTACTTAGAAAATATGTGTTTTAAATTTTTTTCTTGACTGAAATCAAAAGTTATACACTTTATATGTATTATTGTGCCAACGGCCATACCACGCTGAAAAAACCAGTTCTCGTCCGATCACTGAAGTTAAGCAGCGTTGGGCGCGGTTAGTACTTGGATGGGTGACCATTAGAGAATACTGCGTGCTGTTGGCACATCGTGGGTGTGGTGAGCCCACACTTGTAGTTATTTACTACAAGAAACTATCCACCTAGAAACACTACCCGAATCGGGTAGTGTCACGCCTACCCTGAAAGGGAAATGGCTTAATGGTATACATACAA
>CAKNYM010042587.1:53749-63925 GCA_932195095.1 Andricus curvator
AACTTTATTTTGTAAATTTTTAAACATTTTTGAATAGTAAAAAAAATGCAACACAAACTGTCGGCAATGAAGTTACCAGTAACCCACCGCGTCCATCGCCCTGCACCTTGCAGAATTGAGTCTGTCAAATCATGTGTATTGCCGAATTGGAGTCCAACTTTGGTTAATATCACTCCGTTCAGTTAAATAAATAATATCGCTCGCCCAAACCGCCACCAATGTATATGGGCAACTTTATTTATCATAATTATACTCATTGCTACCCTGAAAAACTTATAAATTTCCTTCATTTCATAAAATAAACTCGGCCGAATAGAGCCTAATGCATTGCAGAATTGAATTTAATGGTCCAATTCGATAATGGCAGTAAATCGAATACACCAAACCTAACCTGAATTCGTTTTCGCGTTTTATCTATTCAACTTTTTTTACTGGGTCGTTTCCACTTTAAAATTGTGTCACGTACCAAAACACTCTTTTTCACGCTTCACTAACTGGCCTAGCTCCTCACAAGAGCGGAAAAAGGAATACCGAGCTTCCGGAACCAGGTGAAGAACCACGAAGGAATAATAAGGAGACTAAACTGCCCTGGGCAACTTTTTCGAATCTGAAAGGAGCAACGGCACCGTAAGTGCCAGCCCTGTAAGTAGTAATCACTCTTCACTCAGTGCGCAAGCGCCCCATGTCCCCTTCTCACGCACAGTAAAATTGCGAGTGAGGCAGCTTTTGAAAATAAAGTATTTTTATCAGGTTATGCGAGTTTGTTTTCTTTTTCTACCAGCAAAAGTTTTTCAAGCTGTCAAGTAAAATGAGTGCTTAAAAGGTGTAAACTATAATAATTAATACTTTTGGTTGAGTGAATACATAATTAAGTCAAGTGTGTTTCATAAGATTGCGGTAATCAAAGAAGTTCGTTATAAAAGTGGTAAGTATAGATTGTAATTCCAATTGCAAGATTTCATGTTCATACAATTTCATTAAATTCTATACCTGCCACTTTCATTATTCACTTCTTTGATAACCGCAATTTTATGTGGTTCCCTTAACTAAAAGTATTAATTATATTATACGTTCACACACACACACACTCTCATTTTACATGAGAGCTCGAAAAACTTTTGCCGGTAGCAAAAAAACAAACTCGCATAACCTGATAAACCATATCATGCTGATAAACATAGTTTATTTTCAAAAGCTACCTGATTCGCACTTTTCTGTGCGTGAGAAGAGGACACGTGGCGCTTGCGCACTAACTGAAGAGTGATTATTACTTACAGGCCTGGCACTTACGCTGCCGTTGCTCCTAACAAATCACATGTACGGAGATCGGTCTCCTTATTACACCTTCGTGTGAAGAACGAATGAATCGTCTCTCCAGTCTGCAGTAGAACTGGCTACACGTCCCCCTCGACCGTTCGATCACGAGATCGCCTAATGTCTCCACTACTCTCGGTGAGTGTAGGTTTTCCTTCTCTCTGCTTTCTTTGATGTGCCGAATAAAAATTACTTTCATACAGGTGTCATTTTAAGTATGAATTACTAGAGTTCGTCAAGATATATATTTTTGATTGTATGATATTTATTAAGATATATTTTAACATTGGTATTATTTTTTCCTATTTTAGATAATATAACCCTACACTCCCCGCGAAAAGAAATACCAATTTAATACCACTTTAAGACCAGTTTCAAATAATGTTTGGTCTTTTTCTGGTCTGTATCCGTCAGCTTATACCTGCATCATTTTTAGGGCATTGAAATAGACGCTCTCTCTCTCCCACTCCCCCCTCTCGCTCTCTGTACCTATACCTGCCTGTACTGTGGTCGTAAGGGCATGCTCTTCGGTGACCACGTGACCAAACCAGTCCTTGGTTATGAAATTTTTGTTGGTGTTCACCATGTCCAAACGCAATGATATATCGCTCTCAAAATTTGGAATATAGGAAATGAGACAATAAATTGCGTTTGTATATTTATTTTCAGTAATAATTTTGAGAAAAATTATCCATGTAAAAAATAATGTGTAAAATTTCATAACCGAGCTTGGTCATGTGATCTCTACTTTACCGACGTTGAAAGTTTCTTTTTTTCTGCTTGCTAAAAATGCTCCAAAAATAATGACAGGTTACGTGTGTGTAGATACTTATTTTCGGATTTGCAACGAATGTGCAAATGTTATTGTTTATATTGATTTTTTTGAATGTTTAGACGATTTAGTCCAAAATTTGTGTCATTTATCAACATACGTGAATCAAAAAATCTGAAATACATCAAACCGAACATTACCTGCAAAGTGCCTTGACTCGAGTGGTAATATCCTATTTTATCAATTTATAAATGAAATTTCTTTGAAATTATAAATATATTGATGTATACAAACGTTCTTTAGTGCCTTTTATTTAATCGTTCAAATTCTAAACACGATATCTCAATCCGTGTGGACGTAGTGAGCACCAAAAAAGTGAAAATAGTTTTACACATTTATTTTTTACATGGATAATTTTTTTAAATATTATTACTCAAACTTAATATACAAACGCAATTTATTGTCTCATTTCCTATATTCCAAATTTTGAGAGCGATATATCATTGCGTTTGGACATGGTGAACACCAAAAAAATTTTCATAACTGAGGACTGGTTTGGTCACGTGGTCACCGTAGAGCATGCCCTTAAGTTGATCTTTCTTTTCACGAGGGACGTTACAGATTACGGCACTGGTACTTGTAGCGTATCCTATCTTTATTTGGAGAAAATAATACCTATCTATAAATATATTTCAACGGTTTCTGCTAAATTCATAATTAACACAACACCTGTTATAATGTGGCATTCTTTTTAAATAATTTAAATTCTAATATATGTTTATACATTTTTTTATTTGTTTGAGACTCATCAAATTCACAATGTTAATTCACAAAAAATGTGCAACAATCTGGGGGTAACTGTGATTACCCCTCGGCTTGCCAGTATCCTTTGTCTAATAATGAAACTTTCTGAATCTATCTCGCCTTTCTTTCTTCTGGCAAATTCGTATTTTCTAGCGCTAGTAAGGTCGTTGTAAATGACGATATGTTTCTTTTGAATTTAATTTAAAAATAGTTTACACATTACACTGACGCTTCTGGGAAGTTATCGCGATTTCTCTCTGGCTCCATGAGTTAGCTTGCAATTAAAGTAAAGTTTAAACGCAACTGAAATTTTCTTTTTTATAAGAACTAAAAAAAATAAAGCCAGGTGCTCGCATAAAAACATAAAAATGATTTAGGCCAAAAGTATAGAGAAATAATATAATGTCAAATCTTAAATATTTTGTATACTTGTGAAGTTTGTTTTAAAAATTAGATTAGTAACACCGATTTTCTGGCTACAACCAATGAATGTGAGACTTAGGCTTGCCTGAAAATCAAAATAATTTGTTATTTGTAATCCATTTTTACAAAATAAATGCCGCCAAGAATTACCATTACTTTATAAGAACTCATGCTCTTCATGAGTTAGTTATTTCTTAAATTTTAGAACTGTTTTCTTTTCAAATTCTTTTTAAATGTTTTAAATGTTTGGTGTCTAATGATGGCGCCTTTCGGGAATCCTAAATAAAATAAAATGTGCTTTCAGAGTTTGCGTATTCAAGCACATAAGTCCTTTCGGGTTTAAAAAATATATAATTTATAATTCTAATCGGAGGAGGGTTTGAGTAAAAGTAAAGTGTGTTTACCACTAGATTAAATCTATGCAAATTATCTCAAAATGTAACAGACAGATGCAATTTTAAAGACCCATTTGATTAATTTTGATTTATTATTACATATTCTGCAAGTAATCAATTTTTTTTGTAGTTATAGATCCCCCTCTACTAAAAAGATGAATCATATTTTTGTATTCTTTGCAGAAGAATTTTTTCTCCAGACCCATGTTTATTCTAAGACAAAATTAATCTCCTTTTATTGACAATTGTAAAATATAATTGTATTTCCTAATCAGTGTTATTTGTGAGCTATCAAATGGATCTTTATAAAATTGAAACCTAGCTTATTTCCTATACAAATTTGACAAATTTCCACTAAACTCTCGCCGTAAGAGGTCGCACCCAACTAAAAACCCTCATATTGGGCCCTATGTTATAGGAACCCATATGGGAATCTAGATGGATTCATAAATAAAATCGTATGGTCAAATTGGAACACAACATGGAATAGAAGCCTATTTGTGAACCCATATGGGCATCTACATGGGATCCTACATCGATTCCTGTGTGTGGAAACCTTTGAATTGATCCTAATCAAATCCCACATAGATTCCCACAGGTTCCTATCCTATTTCGTGTCCCAATTTGCCCATATGATTTTATATATGAATCTATGCGGATTCCCACATGGCCTCCTATGTGGGAAAAATTTGGGTTCCTGCATAGGGCTCCATGTGGGGATTTTCAGTAGGGGCAAAATCTAAAATTCCAGTACCGTAATCTAAGAGGTTACACTCTCGGGAGCCAGAGTCCCTCAACCTCTTTCAAAACCTTAAATTTTTCGCTTTTTTCTAAATTGTGTTCGGTGTTTGAGTGAAAACTGATGCAAAATACGAAATTAGAGCTGTCCGATCCGCAACTAGTGTGATTCTGTTTTAGTCATTCGATGTAATACTGATCTACAAAAAAACTCATGTATCCAGAAAGTTCCATAAACCGAATTTACGCCTTGTCACATCCAATTACTTATAAATTCTTTTGAATCTTTTTCCGTTTTCTAGGAGCCCGTCTAGTCTTATAACCTTTCAACTTATAACCTCATAGCCTTCTAACTCATCCTATGAAGATGAGAATTATAACTTGGTCATCTAGTGCGTAGCGCACTCGATTTACGTTTCAGAAATAAACTTGCAATACATTTCACGGTGTCCCTGAATGAAAAATGGGTTAAACAAAAATGTCAATGAAAACGGACTACTAGGTATCGTTTGTCACTGTTCGAGTAACTAATAACCATAAAAATTTAAATCGTAGCTGATTCTTTTTTTAAATATTTGATTATCAAGTAAAAATTATATTTGCGGGTTACTAATTTAGTTGATGACGCTGGTTCTACAACTGCTTCAAATTAATTATTTTGGTATTGTCTGTTTTTCATTAAAAGATTGCGTTTATACTTGTCCCAAAACTTAAGAAATTCTCGATGAAGAGCATCGCCTAGCTGCCCCGACCATAACCCTAAACCTTCATCATCTTCTAAATTTCTAAAAAGTTCTTCTAAATTTTCAATTACTACACGTACTTCAAGTGTTATATAGGAAGTGCGTTTGCGAGTTTGAGCGCGCCTACAGCGCGCGACTGGTGGTTCTCGCGCTTCGCGCTCGATAATGTATTTACCTCGCGCTACGCGCTCGGTCATCATATTTCCCCCACATTTTTGCACAGACCTTTTAAAATTAAAGGTCAAAGTATTGACAACTGTAATTTGGCGATTGTGAATTCTCTTTTGTTAAAGCTCCTGCGGCTTTAACGAACACATTCTCATCACGTATCTCGTGCTTCGCACTCGATTTTCTCCAAAATGTGAATTTTTCTCCATTATGTTCAACACTTTTATATCAAATGTATATTACATTTATTTATGTACCTCGGTCTGGGATTGCTTATACACATATTTCAATATAAAGTCTACATTTTATTGATCATGATTATTTTTTAAGAAGAAAATTAGAAACACAATATCGTCAAGTCAATCTATGCAAAAATTCTATTCTTGAACAAAAAGATTCAGAAACATTATGCAACCAAAGATCAGTTATTTTGAAACAACATATTCGAAAGGCTCAATATATGAAAAAGAATTGCATAGAAAGGCCTCAAAATATGTTTCCAAACAACGTTTTAATCGGCTCATTAGAGACAAATATATAACTAGAGGAAAAAAGAGGGAGAGAATTAGGAAAGAGACAACCAAGCCATCCTCACTATCATTACCTTTCTCTTATTCCGTCTTTTTTATACTACTTTTGGGAACCAACATGTTTCGAGACCTTTTAGATCTCCTCATCAGGGTATAGTTTTATAGGATACTACGAAAACATTGATCTATTTTTTGCTTAATATTAGTAATGTATGTTCATATGAGACTGACATTTCTTGTCATAATGTTATTTACATTATTTTAATTTATTCCTCTTGGACGAATTTTAAACTTTAAATTTTCGGTATACGTGTCAATCCGTAATATTTCGGACATCTTTTATGCTACAAGTATAAAAACAATAAAAGAGAACAAAGACTTATCCTTCTGCTGTTATGTCCTATATTCCATTTTTTATCCTTTATCCTTATTTATAACTACAAGAAAACTATCCACCTAGAAACACTACCCGAATCGGGTAGTGTCACGCCTACCCTGAAAGGGAAATGGCTTAATGGTATACTACTAATGGTATACAGAATGCTAATAAGGAATCCATCGGCACAACACCAATTTATATAGTCACAATCACAATACGAATGTTTATGGATGATAACAAAAGAATTGTTTCAAATATATTTTTATTAAAATTGAATATTAAAAACTATTTTTATTTTGAAAGTACTTCAAAATTTCGAAATTCAAATTCATCAAATGAAAAGAAATTTTATTGAAAATTCAGGAAAGTTAATTCAAAATTTGATTTTTTAATTTATTTATTGCTATTTCAAAATACCAGTTTAGCTTCACTTTATAATCTAACAGTATTTTTTTAGTAATATTTATTTTGCACATACTTCTTAAAAAATGGTTATTATGAAAATTTAAACTTTCATCTAGAGCGACTGAACCGTACCGGGTCACCCTGAATACTGAAATCATTTTACAAAGGAAAAAACAAAAGAACGAAAACTCCCTTTGAAAATGACTCATTTTGGTTTGTGCCCATTTTCATAAGAACTCAAGTACAGTGTAGTCCAACCTCTTTGACTGTACCCCCCTGTCTAGACCAGAGACAGTCTAACGTCATAAAAAACACATGTTGGAGAAATTCCTCTGAAACTGGTCCTTGAAATATTTTCCCATTTAAAAAAATGCAATTATCACAGTGAAATAATACTCAGTAAATCAATCTATTTAATTGTTTTCATCTCTAGGTTTCGTTTGCCTTTTTATTTTTATTTTTTTTATTTTTTTATTTTAAAGATTATCTCTGAATATTTTGAATTTTTAAATTAAAGATTAAAGATATCTGAAATATCAAGGAAAATTCATACAACACCAAAAATTTTGTTTTCTGTTACAACCAGTGAAACTAACTGAAGAGATTGAGGAACAGGAAAAACAAATATTTTTTATTCTTCATTTATATTCAATAATATATAATTTAATCAATAAAATAAAGTTAGTGATTAATTATAATCTTATTCGTAATCACTAATTAAAGATTAAAAATTCTAATGAAAAAACTTACAATATAAAATGATAGTTAGTGAATAAAATTCTACTCTATAAAAAACAGTAAAATTTGGAAAATTTTCATTTTTAATTATCAAAAGCATACAAATTTGATAATTAAAAATGAAAATTTTCCAAATTTTACTGTTTTTTATAGAGCCGTTCTCAGGGAATAGGTTTCTGGGTCAACCTTCAGATCATGATTACTTCAATACTTATCTCTTATTTTGCATTAAATTTTATTCGCAGCTACCCTGAAAAATGTATCATTTGAATAAATTTATATTATTACTATTCATAATATGCATTGGTATTGAAACATACATATTTTCATTGTCTTGTTTTTATAATTTAAAAGAAAGTGCGCATCCTATAAGAAAAAAACTACTTTGTTATTAAAAATTTTATTGTATTTTGTGTCGTTTATTCATAAATTTAATTTGTTTATTTTCAATGTTATTTTTTACGATTTAAACTAAAAAGACGCATCCTAGCGTAAAGTGGTTTTGAGCTTGTGCCCTTTTTCCAAAAAGTTAATTTTTTTATTTTTATAACAAGAGTTTATAAAAAATTTGTAGATTTTTTTTTATTGAAAAACTTTTGTCTTTTCATTTTGTTTCGTCTCTTGTGTCGTTTTTTCAAATGTTTGATTTTTAATTTTCAATATTGTTTTTTACGATTAAAACAAATTTGTCGATCCTTTTTGGGTGAACAACTTTTGTCTATTAATTTTTTTACGTACCTTGTGTTGTTTTCCAAAACATTAAATTTTTTTATGTTTAATGTTATTTTTTACGATAAGAACAAAAACTACGCGTCCTATCAAAAAATTATTGATTACAAATTTGTAGCTCTTTTTTGGCTGAGCAACTTTTGTCGCATTGTTTATTTTCGTAGCTTGTATGGTTTGTCCAAAATTTTTATTATTATTTTTTAATGCTGTTTTTTACGAATTTAAACCTGAAGAAAGGAAAGATCATTGACGTTCCCGATGACCCTGAGCCGAAAAAAGCATCTTCTTCGACAGATTTGGTCTTCAAATCTATTGGCGTTGAACAAATTATCTCAGACTAACATGCTTGCCGTCCCACTTCTATTCTACTCGTTTGGGGTGGTTCAATGGACGAAGAACGAGCTTACGGCCCTTGATATCGCCGCGCGTAAAATCAGGCATATGCATGAGAGCTTGCATATCAGTTCGTACGTTCGGCGAACCTCACGCCGTCAAGGCGGCCGCGAACTTCTGAATATCCAATGTCTTCATAACCGAATTTTTCTAAGTATAGTTTACATCGTTGCAAATGGCAGAGATCTTCTCCTGAAAATGGTCAGGAAACAAGAGATGACAGCAAAGGAGCGATCCTTTATAAAACTGCGGAGCAGGCGGCGGACACCCTTATCCTGAATTTTAACATAAAAAGTGAGGAAAGTGCATTACTCCATCTAGATCAGGCCTGTCCAAGTAGGGGAAAACTGCTATTTTGCCAGATGGGAATTTAACACCACCACCGACCTCTACCCATTCAACTTCACGAGAGCGACCACCCCCCAAGCCTCTGGACCTGAGAAGAGGGAAGTGGTGGTGGAACTTGAACATGTGGTGAATGAGCAGTTTTCTTAGTATACCGTGACCGCATTTTAGGTCAAGAAGTTCCCAGCGATAGCTGCATAGCGTGTCATGCACACGCTGAGTACCTAGAACACAGTCTAGTCGGGTGTCCCACTCACGAGGAAATGACGTATCTCTACAGACATAATGCGGCCCTGAGAGTACTTTATTACCATTTTTGTCAAGAGGACTGAGGACTTTGAAATGTTTCATTTTTAGGTTATGTCAACTACTGAAAACAACAACCTGATCTTTTTAGTGAAGATGATACAAAAATTACAACACATATTCAAGTATTTATATGTTAGTGCAATAGTTTGTACTTACATAAACGTACATACCACGCTGAAAAAACCAGTTCTCGTCCGATCACTGAAGTTAAGCAGCGTTGGGCGCGGTTAGTACTTGGATGGGTGACCATTCGAGAATACTGCGTGCTGTTGGCACATCATGGGTGTGATGAGCCCACACTTGTAGTTATTTACTACAAGAAAACTATCCACCTAGAAACACTACCCGAATCGGGTAGTGTCACGCCAACCCTGAAAGGGAAATAGCTTAATGGTATACTTACTTACATCTGAATGAATGTCCCTGCTTTGCACTCTTATTCTGTATTGTGTGGTGCGAGGTATAACTTCGTCATCGTCGTCCAAGAATGTTTTTCTTCATCTTTTGTTTTCACTTTCACTCATTTTAACATAAAAATACTTTATTCCACTTAAGGAACCGTTGAAAATTGTAGTGCGATTCGAATAAATATTTTGCGAGTGTTATATTTTATCGGCAAAATAATCACTTAATATACATAACAAAATCGACGCTTAAATTTTTGAACCGACTCGATATTTAGATTTCCAATGATGCGACGCACAGGGCAGGGTAGATTCTGTAGGCCATTGCTCTGATTGGTTGAAATGAGGCCCGCCATGTTTTACTATGATCCAAGAACCTGGATGTGGCTGCGATCGTGGTCGAAC
Source organism: Andricus curvator (assembly GCA_932195095.1). Classification (NCBI taxonomy): domain Eukaryota; kingdom Metazoa; phylum Arthropoda; class Insecta; order Hymenoptera; family Cynipidae; genus Andricus; species Andricus curvator. The sequence goes on from CAKNYM010042587.1 coordinate 63,744, forward strand.
ACGGGCGCACACGTGCAGTCGCAACGCTCTGAGAAACTGTAGAGCAAAGGAATCGATGAATTCGTAGTTTCTTGATAGTCGGTGTAATTAATTAATCTTTACGTGCGGTGTTCTCGATCTCAATTTCTAAATATGGATAAAATTACATCCCAATCATGGTTGTATATTAGATTTTGCGTAGA
>CAKNYM010042588.1:49124-68072 GCA_932195095.1 Andricus curvator
ATTTTACATAATATTCAGTAAAAAAATCCTGCGGACCTAGAACGGCATACAGGATTACACCCAGCTCCTAGAGTATAGTCCACTATGTGGTTCGTAGGATTAAGGTTAGAGATCCTGGACGTATACACACAACCGGCTTGCATCAGCAAGCCGCAGTGTTACCTTTGCGCCACACAGTGGGACAGGAGCTCATCAAATTTGGCCAAAACTCGAGGTCAAAATTTGTATAAAAGTGAATTGTTATTGTTTTACACATATGTTATCGTAGATAGAAACCAAATTTCACGAGCTTTCATTTACAAGTTAGTAATGTCTCTAGATTCTATCCAAATCGTAAAATGGCTTACAATCAACGTCATCAAAAGTTCGCAAAAAAATGAATAATTTCTTCAATTTGGTACGAATTTCAATGTTTAAAGGTTTTACAATTCATTAAAAAAATGTTAAGTACCTGCAGCTACTAAATAACTTGTAATATTTGATTAATTACGAATGGAAGAAGAGTTTACATGCACATTTTTTAAGTTTTCAATACTGGACATTTTTCAGTTCAAAAGTACTACGAAGTACCATGTATTTTTGAAGTTTTCAAGGAATCATTCTTCTCGTTAATTACTGAAGTTTCAAATGTGCTGCCACTGGCTGTCACTTTTGGTTTTTACACAGTAAAAATAAATACTTAAAGTTATGTTCGACTTAATTTCAAATTTGACTTGGAATAAGGAAGCAACTAAACTTAAGTATACACACGATCTTGAATAAAGCATTTACTTATCTTAAATAAGATATAAGCATTTCTCGACTTAAATAAAGTAAACTATGCACCTAACTTTCAATATACAGTTCTGAAAGTAAGTCGAAGGCAACCTGAAATAACATGAAAGACTTTCGTTACCTAAAATTAAGTAGTACGCCTCACTGAATTTCAGGTTGACTCTGCCTTAATCGCGCTGGGATATGCGCACGACGTGAGCTTAGTATTCTGCTCCGTATCTATGTAATCTAGTCCGCGTTTCAAGTGACACTTTGTCGTTAGTCTCTGAAATTCTCGAACACAACCGGAATTGTATGTGTATCTTAAATTGTATTCAGTTAAAAAGTCACTTGTGAACTGTCTATTTACTGTTTTTCGAAGTCAAAATTGCATTTTCTGCTCATATTTTTAGTGTCAAGTTAGATTTTCAAGGAAAGCACATTGTTCTTTGTCAAGATTGTCATCGAAAAGTATGATTGTATAGTGGTGTTTACATAAATAAAAAAGTGAGTCTTCGAGAATCTTGGTGCAGACAAAGTATTCTACTTGTGTATTTATAGCAAATCCAAAAGGATTTTATAAAGATTATGTTTATAATTTATGTTATTTCAGGTTAGGGCTCACGGGTTGCGGGACGGGGGGGGGGGGGGCGAGGAGATGCATAATTTCAGTATAGATATGCGACTTACTTTCAGCAAGGGGAGTCCTAAAGTCAATGTCATTTCAACCTTGTACCTCCTCAGTATCAATATCGTCTTAATTTCAGGTCTTTACTACTTGAATTTCAGGTCTTTACTACCTTAATTCTAGGTCTTTACTTCAAAATGTAGGCGCTCCCTTACGTGCAATTCGTTCTAGTTATATTTATCATCACATCTAACACCTCCTTCGACGATATTCCAAACGACTATTTTGCTTAGAGGTCCCCTTCGCAATTCTCTCGTTTATATGCCTTTGAGCAGTTCGCTTGTTTTCCCTCCCTAGGGTAAGGCCTGGCTTGACAGGTTTATGGAGCACCTTCTTTCTGAGCATCAGGTTCTACTGCGAACATTTATATACTATATAGGGAGCGCTGATATATATAACAGTATAAACGCAGGCGCGCGCGCGTGTGTGTGTGTGTATGTGCGTGTGTGTGTGTGTATATGTGTGTGCATGTGTGTGTGCGTGCGTGTGCATGTGTACATTAGTGTAGTAAACCAAAAATAGAAAAGAACTTTGCCAAAAATCGGTAATCGGAGAAGTAGCGTAAACATAAATCCTTTCCTTAGCCATTTTGAAGAAACTTTTTGACATCATTAAGAATTATATAATATAAAAGTATCATACATAAATGAAGTCCCCTGGTCAAAATTAAATACATCGATTATTTTTTGCTGGACATCGACATTTCACAGTAATATGTAAATTTGTTGGCCTTTGAATCTAATTTAATTAAATGTAAATTTTTTGACTGTTATTTATTTTAAAAATATTTATAAACAATTTCACATTTTCAACATTCATCGAAATCATTCATCCAGCGACTCCTAGCTATAATTTTGTTCAAATTTATGAAGAATAATAATTATTTAAACAATTTTTATAAATAGGTACACATTTTGACCATTTTTCCAAAAATAGGCTACATTTTCTTAGCGAAAGCACATAAGAATATATTGCTAATGACTCTTTGCTATAATACTTTGCCAGTGGATAAAAACAGTTAATTATTTAAACAATTTTTATAAACAAATGTACATTTTGGTCAATTTTGCATAAATAGGCTCAATTTTTTGCAGAATCAACCAAAAATATTATATCAATGACTTCTTTTTGTTATATTTGTAAAATTAAACAGAACTGTTGATTATTTAAACAATATTTATAAACAAATTCACAGTTTGACAACTTTTCCATGATAAATATTAATTTTTTTGCGGAATCAACAAGAAATGTCACGCCAATTATTCTTTCTTGTCTTTTTTTCTAATTAAGAAAAATTGTTGATTAATCAAACATTATTTATTAACAAATGGGCAGTTTGTACGAAACATCTCCTGCTTTCAGTTGTTTCTACAGTTTTGTGGCAAAAACTACAGACGGTAGTTTCGTACCCGAAGTCCGAGCGACACGGCACCCCATCTTGAAATTAGGTACAAGAAAACGTATCCCAGTGTTTTTACTGTGTACTATGAAGTAAAAATGTCTAATATAATAATAACTAAAAATGGTATATATTCTTCCTGATTTCTTTTGCTAATGCTTTTCAATACAAAAATGAATTACAAAATTAATAATTTAACTTTACGTACAATATTTCGGAATACTGACTCGAACCAAAGTAGTAATAAGATCGATGCAATAATGTATAACATAAAAAGTACAAACTAGTTCTCTGAAGAACAGTTATTGCAAATAAAAAAGAAGCTACTTGTCAACAGTGGCAAAGCGTGGCACTGAAAAAAGTGCCTTCTTCAGCAAGTAGGCAATGTTCTTGCTAAGTGATTTCACGGTCGACTTTAGTGATAATCTTTAGATTGATACACCAAATAATGGTGTGCCTCAGGTAAGCAAACATCTTGATGATAACAAAGTGGGTCGTCCACGTTCATGTTACGATGAGGGGTCATAGAAGACAAAAAAGAGACGTATAATGAACTTGCTGCCAATCATTCAAAACAGGAGTTGGAAAGAGCACTGAGAATGAAAGAAAATGTGTTGGACAATGAAACAGAGTCTGACGTAACATATTCAAATAAGGACACTGGTGTTCGTAACATTTCAGCAATGTACGTAGACTTGTATTTGACAATAAGAAAATATCATAAATTAAAAATGCATGCTAAAGGCTTGGTGGTCAGCAATCTTTTCCTTCGTATAAAAAAATGCGGAAGCTAAAAATTATTGCTATCCAGATTCTGACCACATTCATGTATGTATCCAAATCAGGAGCAGATATACACTTTATATCTTTATTGGGACACGCAGCTAAGAGCATTCTTTCAAAATTCAATAAAAATGAGCTGAAAAATTGTATTTGTAAAAGAAAACAGCTTACTCACATTACAAGAATACAATCACTTTACGAACTTGCTTGAGAAAGTTGAATTATATGAAACTAGCTGTTACCCGCTGGCTTCGACCATGGGAACAGCCAGCCGCGGACTCTCCTAACTCATCTTGTGTCTGAAACCCTCAAATTATCGCATCTATATTTTCTGAAACCCCTAAAACACTCTCCTGCATACGCCCCTAAACTCATGCATATTTTCTTCACCCCCTAAAACACCTCTTGCGTACGCCCCTAATCGCATTTATATTTTCTTAAATCCCTTAAGGCCATGTGACGAGTGAGTCACGTGACCGGATTCCTACCTTACCGACGCTTTTTTTATGCGTAAACTTATTTTCACACGAATAGCCACATCGAGTTGAAAATTTGGGATGATAAATAAGAAGCACTAAGAAAGGTGGGTCTGGTCCTAAATTTTTATAATTATGAAACAAGTTTTTTTGTAAATAATTTTTTTTTGCTTTTTTCATGATTATTGAAATTGAGGACCAGACCCACCTTTCTTAGTGCTTCTTATTTATCATCCCAAATTTTCAACTTGGTGTGACTATTCGTGAGAGGCCTATGCGTCGCACATTGCGAGAGGCACGTATGTATGAGGCATATGCCTCGCATTTTGTGACAGGCATCTATTTATACATATAATGTAAGCCCATTTTTTGATAATAATAATGTAAATTATTATTATTGTAGGAATAATTAGTGTCAATAATTTATTACAGAAAAAATATGAAAAACATCTAAAATATAAATTTAAATGGTATAAGTATTTTTAATTTACTGATGTTGACAGACTAATTAAAAAAACTGATTTTTACAAATTAAACATTTTAAAATAATGTGTTGAACTTACTTTTACAACTTTTCAAATGTTTTAAAATTAATCCAACCATTATTATATTAAAGGAAGTTTGTAATGTTCCCGGGTGATTACGTGGTTGGAATAAACTTCAACATGGCGTTTCTTTCTGTTGGTTAGGCTAGGTTGTTCATGATCAGTTGTTTATGGTGCAGTGTGGCGTGTTTTTATCACGGTCTGTGAATTTTGTTGAAGAAAAACTTTTAAAATTGATAGGAAATCTGACAGGTAATTTAATAAATATTTGTTTTTTAAGTCTTGTGATCTGACATGTGTTTTTTTTCACTTTTACAAGTCCAAGCTTGCCTTTTTATCGCTACTGAAATGACGAGGTTTATAACCTCCATTTCAGTAGAGGTGAATTTTTAGTTTTCATATTTTTCTAATACTGGACACAATTTGAAAAAAAACGAGTGTTTTTTTCAATTACCTTAAGGTATACCTAAAGTACAAAGTAGTACAGTGTCATTGTACAATGTAATTTTACGAGACGCATAAAGCTCGCTTTTCACCGTCATGCGTGCGACCTTCACGACGTGCGAGCGATATGCGTCGCATATGATGACGCATCTGCGTGGCGCGGTGAAGGCATGCGTGCAGGATTAATCGGCACGCGTGCGAGCGGTAACGCTCGCACTGTGAGCGCATTTTGTTATCTGGATAATGCACCTATGTGCAAATTTTGGGACCGTTCAGAGAAGGCATTAAGATTTCTATAGATAACGAACAGACACACATTCACTTTTAGATATTTACTGCCCCACATCGTAAAAACATAGTTAAGCGACATTTTTTCGAAAAATGAGTTTTTCATATCGCAGTGAAATCGTGAGAGTAAGCTGCGTCTGTCATGGTTGAAATTATAATGTTTAATTGTTTATAATGAAGAATGAATGCTTAAAATTTCGAATACGCAACAAATGGACCAAATGCAATGGACAAATATATGGAAAGTACTTTGCGGTGCCTGAAATGTGAAAAAGAAGTCGAATACGTCATGAAATACAAAGGAAGAATATACACAAAGCACTTTGCGGATCTTTACGTAAAGTTTCAATTTGTAAATGTGTCGCGTCAAGCAAAAATGTCCAAGCGAAGAACTCCGCCAGCGACATCGGCTAAATTCGGCAAGCAGACGGTCGTTCAGGTCACCAAGCGGCAACTTTACAAGTTTATTAATACACATGAATGATCATTGCATGATAATCGTTGATCACCTAACGTAATTGAAAAAAAAACTTGATGTAACATTTATGGGATTTATCGAGAACCCTTGGGACTTCACGATTATAATAAATTAAATAGGTCAGTCATAATTATGAAGAGATTAACAATTAAAATGATTCGCACATAAGAATTTTCTTAATTGATATTTAATTTATACGCACGTGATCCCTTTCAGTTCACGATATATCAATGTAACATGTTAATTTTCCGAGTTAGCAGAATATTATAATCAAAAGTATTTTACTAATTAATAATAACAGAACACTCCTGTGAAGAAGTTAAGAATCCGGTCAGTAAGTTATCTGCCGGTGTAGTTCGTTTATGTATAAAATAACATCAGTTTTAATCACATCATAGATACTGGCAGATTTTTAAAGGATAACATTTATTTTCGGGTTTATATCTGATTTTCAACCTAATTTACGTATTTAATATAACAACATCACATAATCTGTTGAAAATAGTTAATAATACCTACGATTAAAAGATTTATGTATCATTTGTGACATTATCAATAATAAGTTTCAAGACGGTGTTTCTGAAATTCAAGAAACATAATAAATGGTATTATAATTTTTTTTTAAATTGTTATTTTTCTGCATTCCTATTCCTTCTTCCTATATTGTGAACGTCTTTACATAAAGCTTTAGTAGAACTAATTTATTTTCTTACGGATATCTCATTATTAGTAAGTGTTGTTCAATTAATAGAAAAATGATATTATAATTATTATTGTATTCAAAATTTTTTATATTTAACCACATATTACTTCGAATATAAAACTGTACAATTCTTCGGAAAAATCCACGTCTATGACGATATTATTATAATATTCATAGTACTTTACTATAATATTTTTTCTTATTTTTACCAGCGAGTATTGAGCTTGCTTTTAATTAATAGCAAAATAATTTTTACAACATGAAATGCTTATGTGAAGTCAATTTATTTATGCTAAAAATTAGTCATAAAATTAAGTGCGGCTCTGAAGAAGTGCTAATTCCCACCATGCCTCGCATGGCATTTGCGGATTTCTCTTGTTGCATCGAGGGCCGACGCTCGATAACTTTACAGCGAAACACTCCGCAAGCGACTTTGCGTATTTCTTAGCTGAAATTTGATTCCAAAAAAAAACCGCAAGTACATTTTCTAATAGAAAAAGTTCAAATAATCAATTTTTTTATTGCAAAATCAGAATGAGCATATGCGTTTTGCCAAAAAGGGGTACTCGCAATAATGAAAATGGTGTTCTTATACTAAAGTTCTTAGCGCAAATGGTTTTTCATGAAAAACCGTGAAAATTCTTGTTAAACTCAGAGCGCACCTACATAACTTTTTAGTTTGGACGGCAGTATAGATTCAAGTCAACGATGTGATGTTGAAATTTCGTTTTGATTTGAAATTCACAACGATAGATGGCAAAATTTGCCATGTTGTATGTGAACAAAAAGCATCAAATTGTTTAAACATTTGTCGAGTTGGCCCGAAATACATCAATAATTTGACTCGTGTCAAAAAGCTCAAGTGCAATGAGAATTGTTACAAATTCGGCCTTTCCACGTTAAACTGTTTGTTTCTCTTCATGGAGTTTCTGCTTCATATAGATTATAGTCTTGATTTTAAGAAGGATGCAACGAGAACGAAGGAACAAAAATAATTTTAAAAATTGAGGAAGAAACACATTCAATATGCACTAAAATCTAACTTATAAATTCTGGTCAATGTTGTGAAATAAGGTTCAGAAGCAACCAACACTGCTTAAAAGTACTTGCTCTTTCTTCGCCAAAGCTCAGGGTGTAGCGAAATACCACCATCAGTTCATAAAGTTCTCATTCATGGCAGCGAGATCATCAGATCCTTCGACGTACCTTTCGACTGGCTATCAGAGGAGCCCCAAGGGGATAATAAAAAGATTTTTCACAAGGCTAGGAGCGAAAATAGCAGAATGTCGAAACAAGTACTAGCAAATAAGGATGTCATCCACTACCTCCTGATATCTTCAGATTTTTTCAGATCCTTTGATTAGCTCTTTAAGGTTGAAAGATAGGAGAAAGATCAAAGCGCTGTCGGATAAGGCTAAAGTGTTATTAATAAAAATTTAACAATTGGTACCTTGATGATGGCGAAGATATTTTACTTCTGTTTATTATGTATGACTATGATAAAACATTAGGACCAAAAGCAGTTCATCTTTTAGAAACACTCAAGATATTTTATGTAATAGATTATTCACATTTTTGGTTATCGTAAAAATACAATACCCAATAAATAGACAATTTGATAATCCCATAAACCAAGAACCCATCATAACTTTGATTAACTTTGGTTTTTTAGTTTATTCCGCAAAAAAAAATTAGGATTAATATTCGAAAATAGTCGAACCGTGAATTTGTTTATAAATATTGTTTAAATAATCAACACTTCTTCTTAATTATAAAAACATGGATGGGTGTTTGGAATGCTAGAGGTGTAAATGACCTTAAGGAAATCGAATTGCGGGATACAATGTGCGTAAGGAAGCTAGATATTTTATGTTTACATATGAGAAGTAAATAATTTTCTTTTTGTTTGCAACAATAATAGTTTGTTAGTTTGCTCATTTAAGTTTATAAGCTTGAAAAATAAGCAAAAATTTGTTTATAAAATCTGCATAAACGTAATTTGGAATAATTAGGTCTTCAATCAAATATTTATATCTACTAATGGGATTATAAACTCGATTATGGAATTTTCTTAACGTAGCCCAAGCATTTGTTATTGATCTAAAAAACAGATATGATTAAATGATTATATATAGAATGAGGATTCTTTTCTCGTTCATATGAGTTCTATAATAATTTTGAAGATGGAATCTACATTGAACAAATAAAAAAATTTTCTAAATCGTTCTCATCTGTTTAAAATATGTTTTTGCATATTCAAACTATTAGAAAGTTTATGATTCCGTGTTAATTTTAAAAACTTTTAAACCATTTTATATTTAGTCTTCACATTTTTTCAAATTTGAAAATATATGCCGAAAAACACCTAGGACACGGATATTGGTTCACTTAATTTATTTATAACAAAGAAGGCAATTCATTGATTGATTATTTATTTCATAAGAGCGAATTAGAGTCTAAAGAAGAGATAAAGTAGAGAATGTAGAATAACTTGCAAAAAACATTTCTTTTAAGAGAACAAAAATATCATTGTTTTTATATTCAGATGGAAGATTTCTGAAGTGTACGTTTTTAAAGAAAAATATTAACGCAAGAATTGAAAAATATATTTTACAGCCAAAAAAAGACCTATATTACAATGCTATATAGGTTTCTTTTTTGGTTCCGCACACTTATTTTTGTGTGCCTGTGATTATTAGCTTGAGATTGAAGGTGGCTTAAAAGCTGATAAATACACCCCATCTAATGTAAGCATAATGGTCTCATTCGAGTAACACCGAGACAAGCGCTGCTCAACTTATTTGATCAAATAACAAACCTTAAAAAAGCATGTACCCTAGATTTGATCGAATCGAATTAATTTTTCGTACTTCTACAATACAATTTTTCTAATGTAAGACACCAAATTTTTAAATTTGTTCGTTTAATTTGTATGTATTAAATAAATAAAATAAAAAAGAAAACATATTTCCTTGAAAAAATGTATTTTTATTAACTTCACCACACATCAAAAAAGAATAATAGTCAAATCTAAAACTTTTCAAATTAAATGAAAATGGAAAGGTGTGCACGGTGTGCCTCAACCAACTTTAATTGAACGATCCTTGAAATTAGATAATATTTATTGGATATTTCTAAATGATGCAATACCAGTATTAGAAAAAAACTACCATATTTAAAATCCAGAAATTACAAAAAAAAATATTGAGAAAAAACGCTCCACGATGTTTTTTGATTACATATTCAAAATATCTGAACATAATCTTAGGAGAAAATCCTGCAAAAAATCCAGCAATGTTATTTTTTAATGACCTTTTGCAATAAAGGAATATAGAACTCTTTGTAGATTTGACAGTCATAATTTTACAACATTTTCTGTTAAACCCTTTTCACTCTATTTTTAATGTTTAACAATCGCTGAACAAAAAAGATTTTTGTTTTAAAATATTTTTCCACCCCGCGAGATTTTTCAGCCCACGATCTTTTCCAGCCCGCGAGCTTCTTCTTGCCTCGCAAGCTATTCGGGACCGCAAGCCGGTCTGCTACTCGGCTCGCGCGGGTCGTGCTTCTGCACACCCCTAGTCGCTATATTTGAATATTTTTGGTGTCCTCTTCATACTTAATTTATATGAAAATTGTTAAATTTGAATAAACATGGAATTTGGTTTGATAAAACATCGAAGGATTCCACTGGGAGCAGGTGCCGTCCTGCCGGAATAACACCAGATCCCGGTAAAACTTTTGTAAAACTAAAGCTATAATCACGCCTTACGATCGTGAGATAGGTGGCTGTAGTGTGAGAAGGATTTAATATGACAAGCCTGCGAGATACTCGCATGCCTCAAAGACGCGGAGCGACCCAAGGATGACTACCCTTTCCATCCGGCCAGCAAGGGACTCAGGATGTTGCTGGAATGCGTGTAAGATCTTAATGTATCGAACAAGTGAAGACTTTGCATCACCACCCCAAGAGCATCGATAATTAGGACTACCTTTAACAGAATATTCTGTGTACAGCCATCGCATGATTGGAGGCGATTCTTCTCGATTGGAGGTTCTTCTTATTTGAAAATATAAACGAAAAAACGTCACATCTTTTTTCAGTTGTCTCTTGCCGCTCCACGTTTCTTATGGCTGATCTATTGGTCCTCTTTATCTTAACTTCACGAAAGTCTTGAAACGAAAAACTCGCACGACATGAACAAAGAAGCTAGCAATATTGTACCTTGAGTTCTGAATACTGATGAACCTTTTATACATATATTGTGCTCGAGGCGACGAAAACGACACCTTGAATTACACCACTGAAAGCATCGATCATTCTTCAAGCTTACATCACGTGGATGCTCATGCTTCTTAGTTAAGATATCCTTTTTCCCCCTATCTCGTACTGGTTTATATCATAGTGCTCAGAAACTCTCCAGACTGCATGCGTTTCAACTCTCAAAGACGAAACTTTGGATCAAGTTCAAAGATCAAAGCTCCACCTAAAAGTAGTAAATTAGCAACAAGAAAAATTAAATTAACATTTGAACTTCTACATCTCAATTATATAAAACCTAAAATTGAGTAGATGTTAAGCCTTTCATATTCTTTTCTATGATATGTTTCGGAGATCTTATGTTAATTTCACTGAATTTTTATTAAATTAATTTCACTGAATTCAGAGACGTGAAACCACTTACAAATACTAAGAAAACGATTTAGTTGAATAAAAAAATGTTTTTTGACTCAACAAAATAATGTTTAATGTGACTCAGGCATTATTTATGCGTTTTATCAGCGTCTTTTTAGTTCTGAAAGTAGCCAGTTACAAAACAAGCGAAGCGACAGTGAATGCACATGGACTCCACACATGCGTATTCGCTGCCGCCCATTTGCAAGCATGGCCGCGTCAATCTAACCTCAAATGTCAAGCGTGATAAACTTGTGAATGATACCTTTGTTAAATAAAGTATCGTGTGCACCAAGGAGGCAAACATCTTTTTATGTCAGCAAAAAAGAAAGTATTGACATGAATTGAATTGAAAAGACTTAGACACCCTGCAAATCCCGCTTTACGACAATGACGCATTGGACCTATATGTCAATGTGCGTTAATTCGTGAAGACGGTATTCCAATTTTGAATCTTTCGATACGTACAAATACAGTGCAGAAGTCTAAAGTCAGCGAATAAACTTCAATGCGTCAGCACGCAATTGCCTCAACATTGGTCAATGCGTCTGAATTCGCGAGAGTAAAATTCACACTTGAATTCGCCCCAATGCATTACAGCGAATTTCAGCAAGTGTTGAAAACCAACGTGCGGGGCATATCGAATTTATTGTAAATGTTTAGTAAATTGTCTCGTAGCTCAGTGGCGGGTACACTGGACTGATACACGAGGGATCGCTGTTTCAAGTCTCGACGTATCCACTTTTTATTAATTTTTTTTCTTATTGACCTTAACCACGCATTCATATGAATTCACACGCATTCAACTCGCGCTGTCTTAATTCATCTAAATGCGTCTCAACGCGTTTAAACGAATCAGAAAACGGGATTCACGCAGATTACAAAAATGTTAATTTGCCCCAATCCGTATCAATTCTTTCTTTTTTGCTGGGATCCGAGTATTGCAAACTCACGCTCGGATAAAAAGACTGGTGGCCTCCTAGGTGCACAATATATTATATAACATGGCCAACAATAGTATATTGCATAGCAAGGGGGAGAGCACTGTCTTTTCATGGTGAGGGCAATGTTTTGGGAACGAGTGGTAGACGAGGGCCTAAAAGTGGTATGACGAGTTCCAAAAACATTGCCCGAGCCATGAAAAGACCTCTTCTCCATGGCATGCTCTGTACTTTTTTCGGTAGGGACGCGGAAAATGTGAAGCCTTTTCTGCTGGTGGCGGATTGAGCGTGATCCCTCTTTTCGAGTCGGCGCAACTAATTCTTGGCTTATTTCGGCGAATTCGTTATCACTCATTTCGTCGTCGAACATTTTGGTTGAGGCTTTCGCCATTTTGTGTTTCTCGCTAAAAGCATCGATATATCTCTATCTGTGGGATTCTCTGTGTTAAGGTCACTTTTGATAGAAGCAACTTTGTTTGCAAAAATATTCTGAAATGGTTTTTTTTTTATCACGCCTATTCATTGGTGCTACAATAAGCAATTATTAAAATATTTGAGCTTGAAAATATTTTTTTCAATTTTTTTCAACATTTTTTGACAGAGTTATCGATTTTCTTTCAGAATTTTGATTCATGGACCAATTTCTATAGAAGTGAGTATTCTAAAGTTTTTTGGGTCGCTGATTTCGAATTTTATAGCAGAATTTCCAAATTCAAGATGGTTGATCCAATATTGCGGATCAAAATTTTCAAAACAGTCACCATATTATAAAAATGATCATCCTAGGGTCTTTAGGTCGCTAAATCCAAATATAATAATAGAATTTTTAAACTCAAAATATTTTATCCAATATCGTGGATTAGAAATTGGAAAAAAAAAATTTTTTATCCGAATGGTTGTCCTTCCGTATTTTGGGTCGCTGCATACAAATGTGATAAGCTGGACGAATGAACTTAATAGTACTCTCAGATTGAAGAAAGCATTTCATAATTATTAACAGAGGAATACGTCTCTGAAACACGGATTCATTTTTTCGTACGCCTCCTTATTTATTTGCTAACGTTTTTGTTCTTTTTTTTCAGTTGAACAATACTGAATTTACATGAATATTACTTTTGCAAAACACACATAACCTATAAAATGAAGTACCGTAAACATTTTTAAAAAGTTCGAATCTTTTAACATGATATCAAAGTAAATTACATTGGTCTTATAAACCTGAACTATAAAATGTCAGATTTGAAATACAATCAGTTCTGTGAAGAAAAAAATGCATTTTGAAGGTTATAATTTGTGCGAGGTTTAAAAAATCGCTCAAAACTACATTTAAGTAATATATTTTCCTCTGCTAATGACATAATGAATTAACTAACCTATAAAATAAACAGACTGCAGCACACAAATACACTGAAACACCCGTATATAGTCGAAAACTCGAAACTGACAGCTCAGAGCCGGGTCACAGCTCATGGAGCGAGGCCCCAAATTATTATTAATCTTTACCTTCGAACTTCTCCATTACAAAATGCATTAGATATTTCATTCATCAACAATTTCAAGTATTTTAGAATTAATTATTAATTAATAATAATTAATAATAAATAAAATAAAATAATTAATAATTATTATTATTAATCAATTATTTAGAATTTATAGGATGCTTTGTTTAATGAACAATCATGAGGCACATGGTTAACCTACTTGGTTACCAATTTACCTGGAGCGTGTATACCATTATACCATTAAGCCATTTCCCTTTCAGGGTAGGCGTGACACTACCCGATTCGGGTAGTGTTTCTAGGTGGATAGTTTCTTGTAGTAAATAACTACAAGTGTGGGCTCACCACACCCACGATGTGCCAACAGCACTCAGTTTTCTCGAATGGTCACCCATCCAAGTACTAACAGCGCCCAACGCTGCTTAACTTCAGTGATCTGACGAGAACTGGTTTTTTCAGCGTGGTATGGCTGTTGGCCATACCACATACATATGTTGTGTAATGACACATAATAAAAATACGCTAAAGTTTAACACGTTTTATGTTAGTTTAAAAGTAAATTTTTCAAATTTTACCATTGATTCATACACATATGTGATACTTCGACATACTTATTAAAGAATTACATTGATACTGGTTAAAATAGCAAAAAAAATGGTCAAAAACTCATCATATTGTCATTACACGTTCCAGGAAAAAAATTAGGGGGAAAATTTTCAACTTAAAATTCTCTTATCTTTAAATGCGAAAAAAATAAAAATCGATATGCAAGAATAATAGTTTTTTAAACATACTTTTAAGAGGTACCAGTGAAAAATTGTATTTTATTACCCTTCGTTTCGAAAATCCTCCTCAAACTTAGCAATTTGTAGGTGAAGAAGAAGGAAAGGGCATTTTTTCAAGTGTTTAATGCTTCTTTAATATATTTTTCGGGTAAAAAAGTCTGTGTTGGTCATATGCGTTCGGTCCGTGTTATTGAAACGATCAAGTTTACCAAATTATAAAGCAGTTCAATAAATATTCACAAAGATATTACACGGGGAAGCAAAAGTGACCTTTATGTGCAGAAGCACCCATCTGTTTCTGACCGCGCATTATTGCACATCTGTCTACATTTGAGACCTGATATTTAATGTTGGACCTCATACCCTGATATCACTGTTCTACTACACGAGGTCCAATATTATATTTCTATGCAGGCATATGCAAGTTCGCTTACGCCGCTGGAAAAGAGAGATGTTACGCACAATCCGCAAGCAGTAAAACACGCTCATTGTATGCAGCTACCATAAAAAATATTTTTTTAAACCAGGAAAATAATTTAGTTGTTTCGAAGAAAGCTTTTTGTAGGTGGAATATTTAGTTATATAACATAATTCATGTAACATCTTCTCCTTCTAATTAAACCAAACTACAAAATAAAAAATATTTACTTAATATTTAGGAATGTATTGCCCTCGATACTAATGCTATGCATTTAAAACAAATTTTCTTTATTTTTACCTTATTCAATTGCACGAAAGGTCCCTGTAACTACCAGTTTAGTCTCTTTTCTTTTTGATAGAGTTAGTTGATTCAGAAGCAAGTACTTTTTTTCAATTTTTTGAACTAGACTCAAGAAATGTTTGTAAATGCTCATGTTTGAATTGATCTATTTTTTATTTCCGACTCTAAACATCTGGAAAGTCTGTACATGTGTGTCCATTTATAACACGGTCAAGTCTAAATTTGTGGATCTAAAAAAGGGAAGGAGGCATGACCTGTGTCAGGACGTATTATATAGACACTACCATTTTCCATACATTAAATTTCTTCAATTTTCAAATGTCTCGAATTCAGTAGAGAGATTTTCAAAAGATTTGGCATGACTTTCTAAGGAGAATAATTTTTTAATTTCTTGTCTACGTGTACACAAATTAGGTATCAATAGCTGGATTTATTCGGTAGGAGTAAAAACTGACATTTTCAGAAACACAAAAACGACTGTGAAATACCTGCATCTTTTTCAGCTTTTATTCCTTAGATTTGTAAATCTCTTTCCAGTGCATTATTGCCAGCAGAAAATGCTCAGTTATTAAAAGTACTTTTCTAGGGTAGAAAAAAATTGGGAAAGATAACCACGTGTTTAATTTTTTTCATTTTTTCTCCAATTTTTTGTCAACTCTAGTAAAACTCTTCTACACATCCAGAAAGGTCGTCATTTTTTTTCTACTTTTTTTTTTAATTTTTCACTATCCTATATACCACGATGCATTTATCGCTTCCCATGAGAATGTGTGAGAAATGCCGATTGTCGACACCATGAATGCCTGCATCGGCTTCCGCCAATAATTCAAATTCCTACACATAACGAATAAAGTGGCTTTCGTTACATCATGATCTGAACAGACAAAAAGAACATCTAGAAACATAAAATCTACATGAGTTCTCTCATCCCTCTAATTTTTTCCAGTGTTTGCACAAGCCTAGAGTATAGAGTTGAACCCCAGCAGGCTGTTTAATTAGCAAACAAATTAAATGCATGGACAGCCACGCCCGACATGGTCCCGCAATTAGAGGTATTACAAATTAATTACGACGCCCTGGCAGTAGAGTTAGTGAAGTCAGTTTTGTGGGATTCAATCTCGGAAGGGGCTGTTTTCGACGTCAAACGGATG
This sequence comes from Andricus curvator, assembly GCA_932195095.1. Classification (NCBI taxonomy): domain Eukaryota; kingdom Metazoa; phylum Arthropoda; class Insecta; order Hymenoptera; family Cynipidae; genus Andricus; species Andricus curvator. The sequence continues at coordinate 65,454 of CAKNYM010042588.1, forward strand.
CCAAACAACGTACCCCCATTTTCTTACAACCGCCAAGTTTGTATCTCTTTATGTCGTGGGCCTCAATCTCCAAGATCACGATTCTAATAAAATTATAAATATGGGTAATAATTACTATAATATTCCAATCGTTATTTTCTTTTGATGACTTGACTGCATAACATCTAATAAATATCAATCGCAGGTTTATTGACGTGGCTAAATTCCATTTCGATTCAATCAAACGGAAGCAAATAATATCAATAACTGTACTCGGTGTGTCCCAACTGAGGATGGTCGATGTCGTAGAAGAAGATATAAGCCAATAAGACTTCTGCTTCAACTAATTTTCGTAAAAAGGTTGGATAACCAGGATAAACAAACTGGTGAATGTTGGCGTCCGCATAATATTTTTATAGCAATGAAATGATGTTTCTGTCATTATCTACATCAAGGTATCCACATGTGTCCTTTCCTTCAAATAAAAAACATGCATTATTAAAAAACGTTATTTAGTTTCACCTTAAAATTTAACCTGATAGTGCAACAATATTTAATATTGATTAAATTGAAATGCAAATCATGTATATATTAGCATATGGAGCACGATTTTTTACGACTTTCTAATCCCAAACAAAATTCGATTTTCTTTGGGGATGTCTCAAATTATAGCTGCTTGCCTGTATACGGGAATCGTTAAATACAATATGACATGTTGTAGTGTTATTTTTTCAAAAATTTGGTCAAACTAAGATAATCGAGAAAAACTGTTTGTAACAAGAACTCTAATGTAAAATTAAATTTTCGATAATCAAAATTTACTTCTCGGGTAAGATAAAAGTGCTCTTTATTATATTCAAATTAAAAGTGAATTATTTAAGGTAGTTGTCGTGCCAAAACTAAGTCTGAAAACAATTTTTTAGATCGTTTTTGGGTGAACAGCTTTTGTTCATTCATATTTTTTCGTAACTTGTGTCGTTTTACTAAAAATTAATTTTTTTTAAATGTTACTTTTAACGATTAAAAACAAAAATTACACGTCCTATCAAAAAATGGTTATTAACAAGTTTGTAGATCTTTTTTGGCTGAACAACTTTTGTCTATTGATTTTTTTTCGTAACTCGGACCGTTTTCCAAAAATTTAGTTTTTTTACTAATAATTTCATTTTTTCGATTAGAAAAAAACACGCCTTCTATCAAAAGAAATTATTAGTAAACAATTTGTAGATCTTTTTTGGTTGAACAATTATTGTATATTCATTTTTTTCGTATCTGGCATAGTTTGACCGCAAAAATGGTATTTTTACATTCTCATTCTAATGAGAAGGTATTGGTTTTATGTAAAATTTGACATCGTCGGTTTTCATCAAATCTCCACGTTTTGAGACCCCCTGAGCCAGAAAAAACGGTTTTTACCAAGGTGTCTGTCTGTCTGTAGTCTGTATGTCTGTCTGTCAGTCTGTCTGTCTGTCTGTCTGTCTGTCTGTCTGTCTGTCTGTCTGTCTGTCTGTCTGTCTGTCTGTCTGTCTGTCTGTCTGTCTGTCTGTCTGTCTGTAGCCACGATAACTTTCGAAAAAATGATCAGATTTGATTGAGCTTTGGCACACTTTTTTATGGCCGAAAAATAGAGAACGAGTTCGTTAACCAGCTATTTTGGATGAAAATTCAAAAAGTGAGCACATTTTGAAAATTTTTGAGACCACTTTTTTTTAAGATTTAAAAATTCTATGTATGGTTATTAGTAGTACGCAAAATGACGAACAAAATATTTTAATGACTTTTCGTGATAAAACAAAAATTACTGGAGTTATAGCATTTTCAAAATTCCAAAAAACAAACGAAAATGTACATTTTAAGCCGAAAAACGCACGATATGAAAAAAAGTCAAGAGGAGAAAAACGTTGCTTTTTGAACGCCCTATAATATTTTCATAACGACTTTTTGAATTTTTTGAAAAATAAAAAATTCAAATTTTGATCGCACAAAAAAATAATCAAAAATTCCATTTTGCTGTGAAACTATGCAAGATACGAGAAAAGATCATTCCACCAAAATTGTGCACCCGAAAAAGATCTACAAATTTCTCATCATTCACTTTTTGATATGACGCGTAGTTTTTGTTTTATTCGTTAAAAACAGCATTGAAAATAGAAAAATCAAATGCACAGAACCGAGCGTGGAACGCAAGGTTCAAATGATTTTCAAATCAAATATCGAGCGCGAAGCGCGAGTGTCTGGATGAGAATGTGTTCCTTAAGGTCGATAGAACCTTGAGTAAATGAAGTTCCTTTTCAGTCTAAAATAAAAACAAATTTAACAATCACTTAATATGTAGAGGTTTTGATAATTTTATAATATTTGCAAACAAACTTTTTCTTTTCATCGAAGTCGAACACGAAGTTGAAAAATCTAGAGCAACCGAGCGTAAAGCGCGATGTAGATACGCCCGAGCGCGTAGCGCGAGGTGAATACATAATCGAGCGCGAAGCGCGAGATCCAACAGTTGCGCGCCCTAGGCGCGCTCAAACTTGCGAGCGAAGCGAGCCGCGCGCGAAGCGCGCGATGAGAATGTGCCCGCGAAGCGGGCAGATTTTTTTTTAATTTGTTTGTTAATAATTGAATTCAAGATGCTTTTACAAC
>CAKNYM010042589.1:3192-21346 GCA_932195095.1 Andricus curvator
AATTTTTGTGTCCCAATGTATCTTGATTTGATAACTTCTTAATTCAATATTCAAACATTTTTTTTTAATTTTTGTTGTAAATTAATGTTAATTGAAAATTTAACTACCATGCCTTATTTAACATTTATATTGGAAATTCAGCTATTTGATTGAAAATTTCTGTATTTTTTTGAAACGTTGTCTTTCATGGTAGAATATCTTAATCTTCTTGGTGACTAATTCACTTTTTTTGTGGAAAATTCATTTATTTTGTTAAAAATTGATGTTTTTTGGTAGAAAATTAATTTTTTTGGTTGACAATTAATTTTTGGTCTGAAAATTAGATTTTTTGCTGAAAATTGAACCATTCTCTTTTTTGTCAAAAATTCATTTGTTTGGTAGAAAATTTAACTATTTTCTTGATTTTTTTTTTGTACAAAATCCTTTCTTTCAATTGAAAGTTCAATTATTGGGTTAAAAATTCATTTTTTTTTGGTTCAAGATTCATTATTTTAGTTAGAAAATAATTTTTTTGCTTAAAAATTGAACTATTTTGTTGAAAATTCTTTTTTTTTCTGGTGCAACTGAATTTTTTTCGATAAAAAACGAATTTTTTTAATTTCATCACTTGAAAATTCAGCTATTAAGTTGAAAATTTCTATAGTTTTTAACAAAATAAATGAATATTCAACCAAAATGGTGAATTAGTCACCAAGAAGATTAATATTCTGGACTAATTAACCTTTTTCGTTGAAAATTCCTTTACAAATTAAAAATTTGTTTAAAAATTCATGTATTTTTTTTAATTAATATTCTTGGTTGAAAATTCATTTCTGTGATTGAAAATTAGTTTTTTTAAATTAAAAATTAATTTTTTAACTGAAAATTGAACTATTATATTTTTCGTCGGAAATTTATATTTTTTGATAGACATTTAATCTTCTTGGTTTAAAATTCATATGATTGGTTGAAAATTCATTAATTTTGTTGAAAATGTATCTTTTTTTGGTAGAAAATTCATCTTTTGGGTTGAAGATTCATTTTTTTGGTTAAAGATTCATTATTTTAGCTAAAAGTAAGTTTCTTTACTCAAAAATTTAACTATTTTGTTGAAAATTAGTTTTTTTGTTGGAAATGAATTTTTTTACTGAAAATGTGGCCATTCCATTTTTGTTAGAAAATTGATTTTTTAAATTTGAAAATTCACTTCTCGTCTTTTTTTGGATCAAAAATTCAATTATTTTGATGGAAAATGCATATTTTTGGTTTGAACATTCAACTTTTTGTGAAAAATTAATTTGTATTATTGTCTTGAATTTTTAAAAACTTTTTATTGGGTTAGTTTGAGTTCTTTGTAATTATTAGTTTTTACAAATCTCTGACCGATTTCAAGATGATTCAAAGTTTAGATTTTTGAAAAGTTTTTAAGTCTGTTTACTGTTATCATCATTTTCAAAGAAGACTCAAAATGTTAATTTTTTTTTGGTATTTAAAAATCTTTTTATTGGGTTAGTTCGAGTTGGTCGAAAACAAACCCCTTCCACAAAAACCTTAAAATTTACTTAGTTCTCATCAGGGCCGGTTTATTCATTAGGCAGAGTAGGCAACTGCCTAGGGGCCCCGCATCGACTAGGGGCCCGTGCACGCTCTATGAAAAAAACAACGTTTTATCGAATGAAAAGTTTTTCTGAAAATTTGTATGGAATTCCTCGACAACAATATCAGTATTTTTTTCGACGCATGTCAATTGGAGAAATATTCCATTCATACAGAACCATCTAGTAACAAGTAGTAGCTAATAATAGCGAATAATAATAATAGCGAATCGGATAAAAATTAGGGAAGTTATGAGTGATTTTTCTCATAAAATTCCCAAAAACGATTTTTTGGCCAAAAAATGAGATTTTGGGGGTGTATGGAAAATTTCTCCTATACAATTTTTCTTAGTTTTACTAGATCTACAACTTGTGCTAGGTCTCCATAAAAGTGTCTCCAAATTTTTGTTTTTTGTAACACAGTGTTATGCGTGTAGGTGAATTATTATTGCACGTAAGTTAATTCGGAATGAAATTATCTATAAACTACATTATATAACAGAAGTTTGAATTTTTGATAAAGGACATTGAAGTAATACATGAAGAAAAAAGGGGTACTTTTTCTATGTTGGCATTGGTATTTTTCTAATATCAACATAGGATATTTTACCATGTAACATACGCATTATTCCTATGGCATATAGGGAAAATCCCAATGTTAACGTAGGCATTATCCCTATGACAACATGAGGTTAAATCCTATGTTAACATAGGAATTATTCTCATGTACATAAATTCCAAAAACAATAATCGATGATCATCAATGACGATTAATGATCAATAATCATGATTAATCATCATTAATTGCAATTAAAAAATTTTGTTTTCCATGGCAACTTAAAATTGTTCTTAATACACTTCGAATTTTCTTAGTAACAAATATTTCGAAACAGAAAACCAGAAGAATATTTTCGTTTTGTAATTTCAAAAAATTGTGAGCATTTACCATTCGAAAAATATCAAATTATAATTAAGAATGATTCTTAATCAATGAATTCTACATTTATTGTGTGGTTTGTTTTGCTCATTTCACCTGCCTATAGTCTAAATCTGACAAAAATGTGAAATATGTAGTTTCCAAACGATTTTTTTCGAATTAGATAGGAAAAATTCCTATGTTGACATAGTCAAAATCCATATGCTAATATAGGTATTCCCCCTACGGTAACATAGGAAAAATACCTCTTTTTCCGTACAGGATTCCTGGAGTCGATCATATGGAAGTTACTAACATCCCTTCATCAACCTGGAGGGACGTGATTGCATTGCCTAGGGGCCCGGACAGCGTTGTTGCCTAGGGGCCCGGACAGGGTTAATCCGGCTCTGGTTCTCATGAATAGCGTCGAGATACATTAGAAACACTAGGAAAAAGAAAAGAACGGAAATACAGTGCAGGACTACATATTATGGGGCCCCTTCTGGATTTATGCTAACAATTAAAATTAAAAAACGAATTAAAATTATTTTAGTTCAACATTTTGGTGAAAAATTCTTCACTTGTGGTTGATTCCTATTTTCTGTTGATAGTTTAGAATACCTAGTGTTTCTAATGTATCTCGACGATGGGTACTACAGAGGGTTCGCAGTGCAAACCTTGCGTCTTTTTGAACAAGACTGTACGGCCAGCGCTCGACTCGGCCGAAACAATAGGTCGCCCGACGGCACGGTCAAGGGGCTGGATGCGAACCCCGTGTTAGCTTTTACCCATGAATCAATACATTTTTTAAGTGTTCAAAATTATATGATTTTTAAACAATTTTAGGTTGAAACACTACAATTAAAGGATTTTACATTGTTCTTAAGACATTAAATTTAAAAAATGTTACTTATAAATTAAAAAAAAATGAAACAATGAAAATTTTTAAGTTTAAATTCAGCAATCTGAAATTTTAATGATTCGAGTCTTATTTCACTTAAAATAATTCAATTTCAATTTGTTTATTTTCTCAGAGAAATCATATCGGCCCCCATCAGCATTTTATAAACAAAGCTCCTGGAAGACACTGCGTTTTAAGAACTGAAATAGTTTGAACAATCAATCAAGAAATTGATTGATGAAATGAAACAATGCAAATTTTAAAGTCTACATTCAGCACCCTGATTAATTTAAAGAACCTGCCAATATTGGTATAAAGTCAGGTTTTCATAACTGAATTAAAACAAATTAATAGAACAGTATTCTAACAGACTTGCAGAAAATTATGTTTAAAATTAGCCCAAAAACAATAAAAAAAATGATTATTTCCGAATTTATTGATATTTTCCAGAAACATTAACATTTGACGTTTTTTTAAACAACTTCTAATAAAATTAACACATACTGGCTTTCATTTATGCCCATAAAACGGGTACTTTTATCACCTTTCATGCAATAATTGAGACACAATCTACAATTTATTATTATTAAAATTGGGGTGCTTGTTCAACCTATTGGAAAATAGATGTCCAGAAACTTTTGCACGACATTACATATAAGAGAAAAACAATTTTTATACTCCTACATGTGCGTGAGTTATTATTTGCTTTATGTAAGATTTCAATTTCAGTTAACGTTTACCGAAGATGTTTACACATAAATCTGTCTTGGGTCGTAGTTTAGGACGCACGTGATGTTTTTTTTTGCACAGAAGGTTTTTGACATTTGTTTACATGAAAATATTTTCTTTTGCGAATAGCAGCCTGTATAAGTCTTACGGCACGTCTTTACGAAAGCGTAGCCGGCATAACCTCAAACATAACCTCTATAGTTGCTTCTGAACAATGATAATCGACATGCTTGTTCATGATAATTTACATATTATGTTAACAACTGTCAAAAACACTAACCTCTTGTGCACGAAAATATTGGTTTGTGTGAGAAGCGAGACAAAACAGGAAATACCCAAAGCTCACACATACATAACTTTGAGAGAAATCAGCTGATTTGGCATGTGCTTGTTTCTTTTCATCAAAACATTGAAAATTTTATTTAATTCACCGTCTTTATTCTTCCATAATTATTTTTAGCTCAATAAACTTGCCTATAATTTGAAAAACATTAAATTTCCTATTACAAAAAAATCAAGCATTCAAATTACCGCCATTCGGAGATTTTTCCGCTGACGGAAAAATCTCTATTTTCACTACTCATGACTTGCGCAAGTCCGCAACTTGCGGATCTGTAATCATGTGAAAGGGCCCTCCATGCACACAAGATGCCGTGCAGAGGATCCATCTGTTACGAGCGACTAAATCTCGCTCGTTTCTGCACAAAGTGTGCAGCACCTGCTGGTGCGGGAGAAATTAAATTTGCACAGATGCGATAAATTTACATGAAAAATTCCAATTTTAAGATTTTTACTGATATTTGAGCGTTCTCGGACTAAAATAATCGATTATAAGACGTAGAATTTTTAGAAATAAATAAACTCTCATATGCTACGAAAGTAATAGCTCTGTAAAAGTCGCCCGATTGAACATTAATTATTGATATTGTTCTGAGAACACTTTTGAAAATATACGAATGTTGAGAAAATGTATTTCTTGTCACGTAGTGACCATTTAATGTTTCGATTTAAGAAAGGATATCATAAATTTATGTTAGACGTAATCAATTTTAAGAACACGAATGACTCTGAAAGTTGTTTATATTGAAATATCTGCATTCTTTCATGTACTAAAGTGGGTTATGAACGATTTAGATTATAAGTGGTCTTTGTATATACTAAGGTAAATTTGAAAGGCAATATCCGGACGTTAGGGACCGCGAATGCGAATGTTTATATAAACTGGCGTCAGGCTCAAGTACTACGACTTTTTGGGGCGACGTAGTTTCAAATCTAGGTTTTCGAAGAAACCACGTGGAGATGGTGAGTTCCATCTCGCATGAATCAGCATGTAGAGGTATGGGAAAAACTATGCGCGAGATAAGTGTGTGTGTGTGTGTGTGAGAGAGTGTGAGTGTACGGCTATGTAAGGAGTGGGAGCAGCGAGCTTGAGGTCATGGGACCACGATGAAGACGAGGGTGGATGCTGGGTGATACAGATCAGAGCAAAGTAGATCAATTCTCGACAGCCTAGAGCAGGCCTGCCCAAGTAGGGGAAAACTGCTTATTTGCCAGATGTGAATTTAACACCACCACCGACCTCTACTCATTCAACTTCACGAGAGCGACCACCCCCCAAGCCTCTGGACCTGTGAAAAGGGAAGTGGTGGTGGAACTCGAACATGTGGCAAATGAGCAGTTTTCCCCTACTTGGGCAAGCATGGCCTAGAGTTCGGTTCGTTATCCAAACAGGCTCCTTTTTGAACATTATATTTGAACCTGTAATCCGGATTTGCCTAATTTTGTTAAGAGTTCGACAATATATATTTTTCTTGTTTAAACTATAAATTTTTTGCATCTTTTATTTTAAAAATTCCCGGGTTTATTCCAATAATTTAATCAACAGCACGAACCACCAATGAGAGAGTTTGGCAGCCATTAGACCTGCGCGAAACGTAACATGGTGACATTTCGGCGGGATTTGCTGTTTAAGCCGGGAAAAACAAACAATCTTTGAACATTTTTATTAAAAGCAATCGCGAGTGAATAACATGGTTTTGAATTAAATTCAAGGTACTCTTCGTGAAACGCGCCGCGCTCGCGAGTTCAGTGACTTCCGGTATATTTGAAAAAAAAATTGAAAAAAAAAAACTGAAAACTGAAACTTAAATGTGAATAAAAAAAAATAAAGACTCTCTTTTTCGAGGTGCAATAACCAGATGACTCTCTAAATTAAATGGACATTGTAAAAGAGAGCATCTCTGGTTTTCTGAATTTCCTTTGTGGACATCGTGGAAGCCCCGGCGGCTCAGTGACCTTTGGTGAACATCGCGGTACCAGTGGGACCGTGGATTTCGGATTCTTCGTTGGAAATTACCCTTTCACCTTGACCTGTCTCTAGTGTTACTGCCAGGTGGATTGAGTAGCTTGGTCAGAGAAGACAGGGAGAGGAAGTGATATAAAAACTCTTCCTCTCATAGAGGGGGTCCACCGTGAGACTTTCGAAGGATATGGGATTTCTTTGAGGATCAGCGGCAGTTCCTGAAGATCAGCGGCAGTTCCTGGGGATCACCGGCAGATTTCCTGAGAGTCAGCGGTTATTAACCATCCTGAGGATTATAGTGATAGTGACATAGTGCGGAAGTGAAATGCGATATTTTTTCGCACATCTTTTTTTTCAGGTTTTCTCATCGAGCGACTTGATCAACTCAAGGTTTGATAGCGATAATTTTATATCGATGCGATATTTTTAATTTTTATACATTTTATACATTGCTAATTCATTGCTGGGTTAAATCATTTCTTTTTGGTAAAATTTAATGTGAAATTGTATTTCAAAATTGTGAAAACAGTAGAATTATTTAGTTATTAAGACCACTACGTACTTTATTTACGGAGATCTATTGAAAAATTATAGGAGTAAAAGACAATGTTCGCTCTAATTGATTATAATCTCGCTTGAAATTGAATAGAACTAAGCGATCAATTACATTGATTAATGTTTTGACTTAATTATTTATTTGAACACGAAACAATTTGGATTAAAATTTTGAATTTCCTAATTTGTTACCAAATATGAATAATATGAAATAAATAACTACATAATACTTTGTTTAATAATTTTCCCATTCGGTAACTGTTCTCAATTTTTTTAAAATGGCTCCGAGGAAAAATAAAAAAAAATAAAAACAAAACCAATGTCGGCGCCTGCACCTCGCGTGTCACATCGGACCCGAGGGCGGCCGTCGGCACAGGTTGTTGAAAGGGTTGTACCCGGCAATGCAGCGAGCGTTATAAGTGATACCGTTACTCATCCTCCAAGTGTGAATGGAGGAGAGATTCAGATATATAGGTGGACTAATGGATCTGAGAGAGAGAGGAGGGTAGTGCTGGTTCAGATGTTACGGGCCCACTAGTCAGTACTGTTAGTAGTACTGCTATTGCAAAATCGCAAAACAAATTTTGCAAATGAGCCAAAATACTATGCGATCGCAAGAAATAGAAAGGAGGGATTCCGAATCTCAGGGATTAAATAATAATAGAGCACATTCCTCAACATCCCTGCAGGATGGAGCTTCACTCATTAAAAGCAGTTACTATACTGCATTGAAAGTTCTCGTTGATATTATTCCTGCTTTTTCTGAAAGAAATATTTCTGTTCAATCATTTGCTCGCGAATGTCGATTTGCCGAGCAAAATGTTGCGTTACGTCTTCGCCCTCGTGAAAAGAAAGACCAACTTTAGATCACAGTATAGGCAGGTATAGTCCTGTCCCGGCAGTTTGAACCCCCAATATTCCATCATTATTACGCTCATCACGAGTCAGGACCATAACCATGGAGGGAGGGACAGAGTTCCATAAATATAACGGAAACTGATTGAAGCCTCTAGATCTCATATATATATATACCATTAAACCATTTCCCTTTCAGGGTAGGCGTGACACTACCCGATTCGGGTAGTGTTTCTAGGTTTTTCTTGTAGTTATAAATAACTACAAGTGTGGGCTCACCACACCCACGATGTGCCAACAGCACTCATGTCAGTATTCTTGAATGGTCACCCATCCAAGTACTAACCGCGTCCAACGCTGCTTAACTTCAGTGATCTGACGAGAACTGGGTTTTTCAGCGTGGTATGGCCGTTGGCATAAATGCTCATAAATCAGCCAGGTCCTTTAGGACTTTTAGGTATAGCTAATCTGTTGATACAGACAGCTATCCTTATTTCAGAGAGGGAGAGAGAGTATGGTGTCTATTTCAATGCCCTCAAAATGAGGCAGGTATAGGCTGAATTGAAAAGAACAGAAAAAGACCAAACGTGGTTTGAAACTGGTCTTAAAGTGATCTTAAGTTGGTCTTTCTTTTCACAAGGGCGATCATTGTTCCTAAAAATGTTACGAAGTAAAATTCCGGGAGAGGCAGAGCTCTACATTAAGAACAACGAGTACACTTCGCTAAATGAATTATTAGATTCACTGGAAAAGGCGTTTGGCAAACCCAAATCTCTCTTTCAGATCCAGTCCGAGATTGCTCATATTAGTCAGAAAAAGGGAGAAAATATAATAGCATACGGTGCAAGAGTACGCGAATTACTTAACAAAGTGATTGAAATAACCGAGCAACAGTCGTCGCCTGAAGTTGCAATTATAAAAATCAACGAGTATAACGTTGAAGTGGCTAATTGTTTTAGGTTGGGGATGGAGGCTGAACTTGAGGCCCGTGTGAGACAGGCTCATCCTACTAATTTGCAGGAAGCTATAAATGCTGCTATTGAAGCAGAACGTGACCTAGCTCAACACAAAAGGTTGCGGGGGGTCCCCTCGGAAAGTTCATCGTATGCTAGCAATGAACCCAGAGTTGAAACTGGTTATACCGTTAGGGATGCACAAAGTAGCTCGTATTCCAAACCAATATATCGAATTAACGAAAATCCCGCGCCTCACCCTGCAAAACTTAGGGGTGTAGAATGTTATAATTGTAGAGAAGAGGGACACATAGCACGAAATTGCCCACGTGAGACGAAACGCGATATCTTTCCCTACGCATTTAATTCTAACAAAACGCGATATCAAGGGAGAAATGAAGAAAGTTGTAGTTATTGTAAGGGGAGAAGACACAGGGCAGAAGATTGCTATAAGCGGAGGGCCGAAGAAGCTGAAAGGCAAAATGAAGACAGGTGTAGTTATTGTAGGGAAGAAGACATAAGGAAGAAGAGTGCTATAAGCGAAGGGCTGAAGAAGCTGAAAAGGAACTAGAATCAAATACAAAATTTAAGAATAACCCTAGTACCAATTTGCAAACTTTAAACTCCAGGGGTGCTCGTCTTCAGGGCGCAGCAGCGAGCAGCAAGAATCTCTTCCCGCGTCAATCAAACGAGTCTTCCTCACAATCGGGAAACAAGGGGTCATAAATTCGCCACCGATAAAGGTTTACAATAAAAAATTTTCATAATAACAAAGCTTCATTCCTAATTGATACCGGTAGTGAGTTAAATCTGCTAAAAGAAAGTTGTTTAACTAAAAAATTATACCGCAATAAAAAACAAAAGTATTTTTTGACAGGCATAGGAAATGGTATGACAAGGACCCGCGGAAGCATAGTTTTACAAATTGATAAGGAAAGAAATGTAGAATTTCACCTAGTTTCAGGAAATTTCCCTATTCCACCTTGTGGAATAGTAGGAATGCAATTTTTGAGAGAAAATGCTGCCACTATGACTTTTTGTGACCAGGCTATAAAATTAAAATTGGGAAATATTATTCCTTTGAATAGTGAAAGTCTTCGCCTCCCAGCTAGGAGTAGAAAATTAATAACATTACCTGTTATTAATGCAGGCATTAGTGAGGGCTATCTAAAAAGAATACATACTGGCGATGGAGTATTTTTAGGTGAAAATTTAATAAGACCGCAAAATGGAGTAGTAAAGGTGTTTGCTACCAATTCCACCCTCCATGACATTGAACTGACCGTGCTTCCTGTAGAGCTTCAAGAGTTCGAAGTTGTCCCTCCAGCACAAAGAAATGCTGAGGGGACAACCAAGAATGAAAAGGATAAAGAAATTGGAGAGAGAGATTTTCTAGAGTGATAAAGTCCTTTAATTATGAAAATTTGAATGATGAAGAAAAAGCAAGTTTACTCGGTCCTTCGCCGAATATTCCTATCAGGTAAAACTAGAGGGGATGTTCTGGGAGCCACTGAAGTTTTGCAACACGAAATTCATACAACTGATGAAACTCCAACTTTCGAGAGGCAATATCGGCCGGCTCAAGCCTTAAATGAGGAGATTTTGAATCAAACTAAAGAATTATTGCAATCCAAAATCATAGAAGATTCAGACTCTCCTTATAATTCCCCTGTGTGGATCGTACCTAAAAATGCCGATTCGCAGGGAAATAAAAAATGGCGAATGGTCACTGACTATCGAAAGTTGAATGAGAAAACTATTGGCGACGCCTATCCCTTGCCCAATATAACCCACATATTGAATCAGCTGGGCGGAGCCAAATTCTTTTCTGTACTTGACCTCGCTTCTGGATTTCACCAGATAAAAATGCACCCTGACTCCAAGGCTAAAACGGCTTTCTCTACCCCTTATGGCCACTATCAATTTAATAGGATGCCGTTTGGGTTGAAGAATGCCCCCGCCACGTTTCAAAGGCTCATGGATAGAGTTTTATCTGGTGTCCAGGGGGTGGAACTATTTGTTTACATGGATGACATAGTCATCTATGCAAACTCCCTGGAAGAGCATACCCAGAAGCTGAGAAAGCTGCTTGCCCGTCTAAAAGCAGCAGGACTCACTCTGCAACCTGATAAATGCAAATTATTGCGAAAGGAAGTTGCATACCTGGGCATACCTTTGTACAATTTTGAAAAATTCTGAATCACCTGACACCAGCAACGAAGATCAGTTCGAAACAGCCAGTGAAGGAGAAAACTTCGATGATGAGAGTGAGACCCAAATGGTCGAACCTGAAGCCATTCCGGTGGTGTACCCGGGAGGTCGGCAGTTTTCAGGGTCGATTGGTCGAAAGAATTTAAGGACCCAAATGGTCGATTCTGAAGCCATTCCGGTGGTTTACCCGGGAGGTCGGCAGTTTTCAGAGTCGATTGGTCGAAAAAATTTAAGGACCCAAATGGTCGATTCTGAAGCCATTCCGGTGGTTTACCCGGGAGGTCGGCAGTTTTCAGAGTCGATTGGTCGAAAGAATTTAAGGACCCAAATGGTCGATTCTGAAGCCATTCCGGTGGTTTACCCGGGAGGTCGGCAGTTTTGGAAATCGATCGGTCAAAAGAAAGGTATAAGTTGTGACGAACTGAGCGAAGTCGCGGAGGTCAGACAGAATTATTATACGAAGGACCAAGAATTTAATTCAGTGGACACAGTTACTGACAAAAACGAAACAGAAATTTTCTTGAAGGTCACTCTTTATTCCAGGAACGAAGAACCTTGTACCCTTACCTCTCAAAGCATAGTAGATTTTGAAAAAGAAAAGTTTAATATTTTTTCTCAAGATAAATCGGCTCGTAGAATAAAGGATATCATTTATCAGAAATGTGATAATTGTAAATTCAAGCGACAATTTATTATGGACAGTGAAATGGAAGTAGTCCTCCCCCATCATCGGTGTTATCCTCTAGAAGAAATCGAACCTACCCCAGATAATACAGAAGAATCACCCCTTTTAAATGAAACCCAGTTACCATCGATAAATGCCTCACAGGAGCCTCTTGGCAAAGATAAACTATTATCCCCAAATTTGGTGATGTCATACTTAAAAGTTTGCAAGGATAAACTGTATATGAGAAACGATCATCTAGTGCAGTTTATCCCTGCAGATTGCAAGTTTACGACTGAAACGAATAGGGAGTTAATAGAAGGACATCGGTTTAAATATGAAGATTTAAAGCGCGAGTCTGCCGAGGACCTTCAAGTAGGAAATGTGCTTGTTTATAAATATGATTATCAATGTGTTTTTAATTTAATCATAAAAGAAACTCAAAGTCTAGCCAGAGATCGATTGTTGCTAGCTAAAGAGAAATCTAAGAAATACTATGACGAGAAATTAAATGTTCAAAATTTCCAAGTAGGAGAAATGGTCTATCTGCAAAAGGACGCTCGAGGTGGTAAATTAGACTCAGAATATGACGATAAAGGACCCTATGAAATTACAAAAATATTTGATGACTTAAATGCCGAATTAAAAGTGGGATGGGGAAAATTTTAAATAGTCCACATGAATAGATTAAGACCCCAATGTCATAGAGTTCACCGGAGAAATAACTCAGCAGCGCAAAATTAGAAATGATATATGATTATATGATTTTTTTTTAAGAGGAAGGGAAAATACAAAGTTTAAGCGCAATAGACTACATTTGAATTTTATTTTCATTTTTAAGGGGATAGAGGAAGCGGAATATGAAAGAAAGTTAAAAATAAAATTTTAAAAAGAAGAGGATATATAATAAACAACATTTATATAAAATGAAATTAGATAGTTTATGTTCAGATTTTTTTGAGCTAAAAGAACAAATCTTTTAAGAAGTAAAAGGCAGAATGCATATTTCTGTATCTATAAAATTAGTATGCTATAAAAATTATATTATATAACGCTGTTAATAAAGCTTTATTAATATTTAAATATATTATCATCAATTGAAATTTATTGATAACTTATTAAATTTAACCAATTTTGACATATATTTAAACACGAATCAATATAGTACTGGATACATATAAAGTGTTTATTACATATGGAATTTATGAATTTTAAAGAGAGAATCTTAACTATACAGCTGGATAAATTTGAAAATAAAATAGATAAAAAAATATGTACATGCATACCTATAAATATAATAGAATTTTAGGTTTGATAGTGAAAAAGATATTTTCTTTCGAAAAATCTTTTCGATAAGGGGGAAAGTGTTATGAGCGACTAAATCTCGCTCGTTTCTGCACAAAGAGTGCAGCACCTGCTAGTGCGGGAGAAATTAAATTTGCACAGATGCGATAAATTTACATGAAAAATTCAAATTTTAAGATTTTTACTGATATTTGAGCGGCCTCGGACTAAAATAATCGATTATAAGAAGTAGAATTTTAAGAGATAAATAAACTCTCATATGCTACGAAAGTAATAGCTCTGTAAAAGTCGCCCGATTGAACATTAATTATTGATATTATTCTGAGAACACTTTTGAAAATATACGAGTGTTGAGAAAATGTATGTCTTGTCACGTAGTGACCATTTAATGTTTCGATTTAAGAAAGGATATCAAAAATTTATTCTAGACGTAATCAATTTTAAGAACACGAATGACTCTTAAAGTTGTTTATATTGAAATATCTGCATTCTTTCATGTACTAAAGTGGGTTATGAACGCCTTAGATTATAAGTGGTCTTTGTATATACTAAGGGCGCAGTCCCATGGAGGTAGATTAGTAGAATAGTGGAGCAGTTTTGACAAATGAGGTGACTGCTAGGGCTTGTGCAGGCACCTCATTGGCCAAAACTGTTCCACTATTCTACTAATCTACCTCCATGGGACTGCACCCTAAGGTTAATTTGAAAGGCAATATCTGGACGTTAGGGACCGCGAATGAGAATGTTTATATAAATTGGCGTTAGGCTCAAGTACTACGACTTTGGGGCGACGTAGTTTCAAATCTAGGTTTTCAAAGAAATCACGTGGAGATGGTGAGTTCCATGTCACATGAATCAGCATGTAGAGGTATGGCAAAAACTATGCACGAGATAAGTGTGCGTGTGTGAGTGTACGGCTATGTAAGGAGTGGGAGCAGCGAGCTTGAGGTCATGGAACCACGATGAAGACGAGGGTTGATGCTGGGTGATACAGATCAGAGCAAAGTAGATCAATTCTCGACAGCCTAGAGTTCGGTTCGTTATCCGAACGGGCTCCTTTTTGAACATTAGATTTGAACCTGTAATCTGGATTTGCCTAATTTTGTTTAGAGTTCGACAATATATATTTCTCTTGTTTAAACTATACAGTTTTTGCATCTTTTATTTTTACAAATTCCCGGGTTTATTCCAATAATTTAATCAACAGCACGAAACACCAATGAGAGAGTTTCGCAGCCATTAGACCTGCGCGAAACGTAATACATCCAGGGCGTTTACGATATTAGTGCTCAGAGCGCGCTCTGAGTTCAAAGGGGAGCTCAACCTCTTTATAGGATATAATCTGACGGTCATGCAGTCTCATGAATTTCATTGGTTGAGCTCCCCTTCGAGCTCAGAGCGCGCTCTGAGCACTAATATCGTAAACGCCCCCAGTCGACCCCAATGCGCATGCGCTCTGCAGCCGTAGAACGCGCTAAGCCGCGCGTTATTTTCAAATTTGTCAGACTGCTCCTTGCCTCTTATAATAGGCATGCACGTGTTTAGAAAATTTTCCACGGATCAGATAGTCAATGCACTCACATGTGAACTCATGCAAACTCAGAAAAATGTTTGTTTAAATCAAACAAATTCTTTCTTTGATATAGGGTGAAACAAATGTTTGTTTGATTTAAATAAATTTCTGGTTTGTCCTTATTTATTTGGTTCAAACAAATTTTTGGTTAGTTTAAATAAATCGCTTGCTCAAATTGAGTGAAGTTCTTGTTCACATTGAATATATGTATTTTTTAATTAATTATAGATTTTTTTCAAGTGAAGTAAATCTTTTTTTTTTTGCACTTAACCTCAAAATTGAGCATTCTTTATAAAAATAATGAATAAGCTCGATAATATCTTTGTTGTTAATCATAATTATTATAGTTATACACGTAAAAGCAGGAGCATTTACTCAATCCGAATGTTTACTTCTGTTCAATTTTTAATTGTGTTTCTCATTTCTGAATTAAAAAATCATAAAGTAGAATAATTTAATCTGAACCAGCGTTAGACATTTAAATTAAACAGATATATAAGTGTTCCTGCTTTTAAGTTTACTGTGATAATTGCAATTAATAAAAAACATTATCGATTTCATAAATCATCTTTATAAAGAAAGGAGGTTAGAAATGAAAAAGACTTACTCACCTGCGAAATCTTCACTTATATCCAAGGTAAAGCTCCAAAATTCAAGTAGTTCCAACATTAGAAATATTGCGTACATTTTTCATTTAATTTTAACTTTCCCAGTGAGTCAGAACCGTTAGAATCACACAACACTGAAAAAAAGAACAATGCCATCAAATCAATCAAAGGATCAATCAATTTAGATGTTAAGTTAGTACCGCAGGGAAACCTTCCGGCAGCGCCTTAGCACGCCTAGCGGCACTTTATGGCACTGCTTTGCATTCTATTTTTTGTTTGAATCAAATAAATATTTTTATGAATTCAAATAAACAAATGCATTGTTTAATAAACGCCAATTTTTTTTCTGAATCAAATAAATTGTACTGAGCAAATTATTTGTTTCAAACAATGAGGCAAATAGTTTCCATTTCTTAAAATTAAATAAACCTTTTTTTAATTGAAACAAAAAATTTGTCTCTGTCAACGATATGAATTCAAACAAATTTTGTTGTATGATTCAAACAAACATTTTTCTGAATGCACACAAATTTTGCAAACCGGACAGATCAAAGGACATTCCTCACAATTTTTCTCAGAATTTACTTGTACTTTATAATGACCTCGTCCTTCTGTACTGGACTTAACGCACCATACACTCTCAGATAGTTTCATTACCATAGATTTTGAAATATCATTTACGCTGCGCCTGTGACTTTTCATTATTGCTTGCATTCCCTTCGTTGGCTTATTTTTCATTATTCGTATGATTTTTTCAAACATAATATTTTGACTCAAACGTAGCAGCATATCTATACATTTATCGACCCTCTTGATCTGACTACCATTAAAAGAATAATACATCTTCTTGCGAAGAGCTTCTTGAAACATGTTGGTGTTTAGCCACAAGCCGAGGCGAAAGCAGTAGGCACACAGTTCGGGATTTCCAGCATAGTACTGACTTAAATACCTTTCAAAATCTTCAGTTTCAGGATCTGCATCACACATGTCAAGAAAACCATGTAAAGCGTCAAAGAATTTTTTTATCAGTTTCTTCTAAGAGTGGTCTACACTTCTGATAAATTTTTTCCGTTCTATTTTTATTTTTAACTTTTAAATGAATATTTTTAGTCCATTTTTTGTCAACATGCCAAGTGCAATGTAAATGGTGTTTTGGAATATTCATGACGGATACTCAAGCATTGTGATATGCTGGATCATCATCCGTCATGAACACATCTGATTCCAAAACTCCAACTACATTTTTTATAGCCTTAAAAAACTGCATCATGGTGTAACTGTCAATCCTAGTGCTGAGGCAGAAGGCTATCGGACATCCTGCTTTGAACTGATCAATTGTTAACATAGTTGTAGGCTGTAAATTATACTCGTTTGTTTGTGAAAAATGCACAATATATTATAAATATATATTCGAATAAAAATCTTGAAAATAATTTTGAAAATAAGTCGAAAAAAATACTTACACGTCACACTGAGCTTCATATTTTTCCGTGGAAATCTCTGTTGTGCCTATTCAACGCGGATGTGTGTTAAAAACCTCTTTTACAAATATGGCATGAGTATCGAGTTTCTTTTTCTACATTTTTAATTTTGTGTACACTTTTTCGATGTTTATGTAAATTGGATCGTGTGCTGAAACTTTTTCCACATATTTCAAACGCTTCCATAGCACAGTATTAATGCAACATTTAAAGACTGGAAACTTTATACCTGCTTGCCGGTTCATTAGCAAATGGTCTTAATTCTAAAATGTTATGCCCTTATTTGTAGCATTTAATCTCATTTACCCTCACCACCACTATACCAGTTAACGTGGAAAGCGATGATGATGTCTGACAAATTTGAAAATAACGCGCGGCCCAGCGCGGTCTACGGCTGCAGACCGCGTGCGCATTGGGGTCGACTGGATGGATCCTCCGCACGGCATTTTGTGTGCATTGAGACGCTCGTGACAAGCAAGTATGCGTTTGTTTACACCGGCTTACACTATTGGCCCCGCCATTTGTAAATCATGTATTTCAACGCTTTTCTGCAAGAGGCGCTGCGAAAGATGCAAACTTACAGAGGGTCCAGAGACAGTGTGGCAACCTAGCCGGATGTCGCCATTTTGCGAAACGATGCAACTATTTTACGTCTAGGTTTTCTATAGTGTAGTATATCTATATATACCAAAATATCTATGAGAAAACTGAGCCAATCAGCAAAAATGGCACTAGGTTGCCACACTGTTTCTGGACCCTCTGTAAGTTCGCATCGCTTGTAGCGCCTCTTGCGGGAACATGCATGCATAGATATAGGCCAACACATTCGTACAATCAGGGGTGGGACTCCGAAACCTTAAATCGAACGGAACTCTCTTTCTACCATGTGCGATAGACAACGAGGCGCGATCGAAACCAAAACGATGGTTTCGCAAGCTCTCCTTCTATCGTATATGGTAGACAGAGAGGATCTCATAGTTATGAAACGTCAAATGCGACTTGTCGTTGGCAACCATCGGACCCTCTCTGTCCACCATATACGATAGAAAGAGAGTTTTCGAAACGATCGTTTCAACTTTGATTGCACCTCGTTGTCTATCTCACATGGTAGAAAGAGAGGCCCGTTCGATTTAAGGCATCGGAGTCCCACTCCAGGGAGCTTTCACACGATTGCAGATCAGCAGATTGCATGCAGAAAGTTCACAACAGTGAAAGAGACAGGCTGTTCTCCATCTCTTTCACTCTTGTGGACATTCAGCATGCAATCGTGTGAAAGCGCCCTCTGTGTTTCGTGACAAGTGGCGTTTACGACAATTCGCTCTGAGCTCAAAGGGGTGCTCAACCTCTTTTTAGGATATAATCTGACGGCTATGCTGTCTCATATATTTCACTGGTTGAAATTGAAAATATACTTCTGTAAAATGTTGCAGTGTGAAATGAGCCGTAAATTTCAATGGTAATTTCAGAATGACAATGAAAATGGAGAAAATGGTTGAGCACCCCATCGAGCTCAGAGCAAATTGTCGT